>CM055121.1:413202980-413452980 GCA_029206835.1 Rana muscosa
CCCCCTGTTACTCCCTGTGACAGCGTACTGTGGTGGTTCTTCATCAGTCATATTTACAGTAAATTCAATAGGGCTGTGCAGGGCGCCACCCACACAGCTGTGTTTTTCATTCACAGAGATCTGTGAATGAATAAACTACAAGTCCTGTATTCCACTGCATAAGACGAACTTGTATTTCTCAAGGGACCACAAGTGTGGTTATCGGTGCACTCCCTAGTCTATTGACAATTCCAGCTTTTTTTTTTTTTTAATTGGATTTTATTTAGCGGTTTTTACAGCAAAGAAACCGCCATTGAGGACAGCGGCGCACAACAACAGAAAAAAAAATCGCATTCCCATTGAAACATTTGGGTTGGAATACATACTAAAAAATATATACCATAATTTAACATTTGATTTTTCAATATGAAATAAAAAGCAACAACTCCTATTAAAGAAATAACTGAGATCATACAGTCCGTCCAATGAGACTAAATGGCTTCAAATTTAGATGTGGCATTGCACAGGTAGTAAGTATGCTTTTCAAAAGAAATTACATTTAAGTTCAGTAATCCATTCTGAAAGAGAAGGTGGGCAAGGTGAGGTCCACTTCAAAGCATTTATCCTACTGGCAACAAACCGTGCTTTAGAAAGAGAAACTGTGTCCATAGAAGATGTATCAAAATAACCTAGGAGACAAGTGAGAGGTTCTACGTATAAATTGGCTGCCAAAGCACTACATCAGCCCAGAATTTCTTTCATTTAGAGTAGCGCCATGAAAGATCCATGCAAATGGCCACAGCAAGGGTCAGCTCTAGCTCCCATCTTATGTAAAAATAAGGGGGTATGATGGACTGAAAAAATATTTGTGGCAAATTATGTGAGAGGGATAAAGAGACATTTTGCATAGATTGTAAAATACCTTCTAAAGCTTCTTTCCCATCATCCGCCACTCACTTCTTCCTACTCTTCCAGGGAAACTTCAATAGAAATCTGTCTAAAAGAGCCAGATATACTTCCGAAATACGACCCTTGGTCTTGGTAGCCTGGACCAAGGTGTCGAAGAGCAGGATGGAATGGCTTGTCTTGGTTGAAAATATTGATAAAACCATTTCGGGTTTAAATCAAAAAACAGAGTACAGTTTTTTAAAATATGACTTGAAAAGGCCTTTCAGAAAAGTTGTGACAAAGTCAGGGTACTCGCCTTTTCCCATCTCCTAAAACCTTGCAACTGTGCCTGCAATTCCTGCAAGTAAAAGGTCGCTGCACCTTTTTTTAAATTGCAACCGAATGAAAATCGCACGGTGCTTTAGCGTCTGCATTTCCATGCGTGGAAAACTGCAGCACGTTTTACAGTGCGCCTGGGTATCGTTTAAAAGTTGATGGCGCCCCCACGTGTTTTCTATACAGCACAGTGTTTTGTGTGCAACCGCATGCGGGAATGTGTGTGATTTGCACACACTCGCGTACTCGCATAAATGTGAACCTAGCCTTAGATTGTGAAACATGGTATAGTGTAAAGGAGGCATTGCATTTCATATCTGATGTCATATATTGTTCCTTCTTCTCTTAGATGAAATGAAGACGTTTGCAGGCCAGCAGATTGAGCCCCTCTTCCAGTTCTCTTGGCTCATTGTCTTCCTCATTTTGATGTTGTGTAGCACTGTTGGCTTGCTTCTGTCATTCAGTGTAGATGCCAAGTTGGGGATATCTGTGTCACTCAGCCTGCTGGCTGTCCTCTATATATTCTTCAGTAAGTTTCTATGTTATTATTTGTAGCTGTGTTTCTGGCTGCCTCTCACACATGTAGATGTTTGAATTTTAGTTAGCATGTGGCCAGTTCAGTATGTCATAGCTAAGCAGATCTGGAAAAAGTAAAAAAAAAACATCAGCCTCGCAACCTTTTAATGAAACCATATTTGCCCTTCTGAAGCTCACATACTTCCTCCAAAGTGGCTGAATTGTGACTGTATGATATGGTTCTACAGTCATTTCCCCAGGCATCCCACTTATGTTCTTCTCCTCCAGTCAGTTGAATACAAATCTCACTGGAATCTGCTTGAGTTCAAATGGCCTATCTGTGTAATCTTTTTAGATACCATTGGGATAATTGTTTGAAAACATTTTTTTTATCAATTTTATACCCGACAGATTCATGTTTAGTCAATTGCTTGGTCTACCTGCCATTTCACCGTCTCCATCTTGCCATCCCCACCTTTTGACATGCTGTGTTCACAGCATGAAGAAAATATAACCATTAAGGTTATGGTGAGAAGAGACCAAAGAAATCCAAGCCCTCCAGACGCATCAGTATGTAGAGCCGTCTTAGATCAGAAGCTGTTGACATTCCTCATCCCATCACATATCCCAAAAATAAGGACAGTGGGAGAAGCCATGCCAGTCATTTAACATTTCAATGGCTAAATGCACACCCAGAGCTGCTGGTTTATAGTGCAAGATAGCCTAATGTTTTAGAACCATTTATTCCAATATTTAAAATTCATATTTAGCTAGTCCTTTTTTACACCTTGTCATACGTTTCAATTAAGTAGGCGATTTATTTTAAAATAGAAAAAGCTGTTTAGCGTTCTAATACGTTTTAGGTATGTAACTATATTGGACCATATGCATCTATTTTCAGCTGCAGTGTATTTTGGTGGGCGACGAGAAGGAGAGAATTGGAACTGGGCTTGGGTATTGAGTACCAGACTTGCGCGACATATTGGTTATCTAGAACTGCTTTTGAAACTGATGTTTGTGAACCCTCCTGAGCTCCCAGAGCAGACCACCAAGGCCTTGCCTGTCAGGTGAGATGATGTTGTCATAGGAAGCAACTCAATCTAAATGCTTGTTGGAAAACACAATATTTACCTTGATCGCAATGTGTTCCGAACCAGACTTCTGAATTGTTTGGTGAACTGTTTATCTTAATTGTACACTCAGGACACAGGCTTGATATTCATAGATCTTGGGTTATAGGTT
Organism: Rana muscosa; assembly: GCA_029206835.1. NCBI lineage: Eukaryota > Metazoa > Chordata > Amphibia > Anura > Ranidae > Rana > Rana muscosa. The sequence goes on from CM055121.1 coordinate 413,205,942, forward strand.
GGTACCGTCAGGTGAATGGACACTGACAAAGCTTTGAAATATCCGCCCCCTGGGCATAAGTCTACAACTCTACCCTACTCCGTGAGTCCTTAGTTTAATGGGAACTGTATCCGGAGCCCGCACCATGTAAGTAATGTTGCTTACTATATCTTGGGTACTGAATCTTGCACAGACCCTCACCTTGGCTCTTGATGCAACATGTGTAGTTAGCCACATGGTGCTATACTGGTCCAGAGCCATGGTTTATCCGTATGGAACACAAACCCTGAAGACCCCTTAGGGGGCATGCCTACCATGATGGTGGAAGCCTGGTCCCTTTATTTGGATCAGTGACATGGACAGGTGAGACAGGATAACCCTGTTTTTCTAACAGTTACTGTAGCCTCCGTGCCACTATATCATGTGTGTCCCGGATAATTTGAGTTTACATAAAATAAAAGGAAAATTACAATGAGTTTAGACTTTATTTACTTTTACAGTATAAAATTGTCAAACGTGGTGCTAAAATTCAACCACTCAGAGGTCCGTCTCAGGTGAATGACCAGTTGTTACATCACACCACAGGTCGCACACTTTACTGCCACTTCTGTCTAGAGTCCTTTATAAGGTACTCAGGCCATTCTGCCATGAGGACTTCACTACATGATGTTTGGCATCCAGGTTGCTGCATGCTCCTTCTTGGGCATGTTTACCCTACTTCTTCACCCTACTCCAAGAGCACAGGGGTGCCCTCACTCATAGCTATAGTGGAAACCAGATGCAAGGGAGCAATGACAAAAGCTCAGTCAAGCTTTCCACCTGCCGAAGGCCCGCAAAATACGCAAACTCATAGGGACAATGTTTCCCCTTGCACCTGAACAGGGCTTTATTTTAACACCAATCTATTCATGTGTTTCTAGCTTTATCTCAAGCACGCAACACATGGCCTATCTAAGAGACTCTTCTGCCACTATGTCACAATTCCATGGACAACTAACAGCTTTAATACTGCAATCCAGTGTCCAGAGCTCAAAACGCAGGGCTCCACTGTCTTTACTGGAGTTCAATCTGGATATAAATGCAGGCACAAAAAGGAATGAAGAACCAAAGGCAGTGTTGAAGGAGGCTCGCGGAAGACTTCTCTCCCTTCTAGGCTCCCTTTTTACCTGATATGGCTTTCACATTGACAATGCTTGCCAATGTGGATATGCTCACTTCTGCTGTGCACAAAAGCATTAGCATTGCTGTAATTGATTCTCCTCTGTCTTGCTATGGGACCTGCTAAATCTAAAAAGACATTTCTCATTCAAGAGCAAATAGAATGGGCTATTTTTGATTAGATGAATATAGAAAATATTTTCAGGCATCTGAGATCTATTCTGCAAAGTAGCCTTCTTGGTGTCTCCATGTCTGTCAGACATGTCTCTGTAGGGAGCTATTTCCAATTCTTCAAGGTGGTCTTGTGGCCTTCTTTCTTTCTAAGGTGTTAATCAGTCTTCTACCTCCAATGAGAACATAGACCAGTGATGGCCAACCTCGGCACCCCAGATGTTTTGGAACTACATTTCCCATGATGCTCAACTACACTACAGAGTGCTTTAGTATCATGGGAAATTTAGTTCCAAAATATCTTGGGTTCCAAGGTATGCCATCACTGACATAGACCTTCACTTTTTGTGCCCTACTCCAAAGCGCCCAAATGAAATTTCTCTTCATTGCCTGGATGAGGTCAAAGCCTTTTGAGTCTATTGGGAAAACAGACTACCAATTCATCTTGCCGCCAGTACCTCCACAAGGTGTATCCTGCATCTAAATCCACTATTGCTAGATACAACAACTCATCTCAAGAGCCTACACTCTATAAGACCAGGATGAATTGATTCCTGCATTATTGCATGCTTTCACCACCAGATTGGTGTGAGTTTCCTGGGCATTCCGGCATCAAGCCGCTGTTGACCTACCAGGTGGTTGTCCATTCATTTGTGGATGCAGCTTTCAGACTTGAAGTTGGGTCACTTGACCCTTGTTCTGTTTGGGCCTGTTGGCATTGTTCTGTTTGCCTTGATGTTTGCCATCCTTTCTTATTTGTTGCTTGGGTATGTCCCAGAGTCTATGAATATCAAGCCTTTGTCCTTTACTTTATGATTAGGATAAAAGGAATTTTGACTTCCATTTAAATAACATCTTGGAGTGCAGTACTGGACACAGGCCACCCTTCCTTCTAATCCTGCTTGCTACATAACTCGGGACTTGGTGGGGTAGGGTTATAGGGGGATGTCCAGGGTGCATGTCCTTCAAAGCTTTGCCAGTGTCCAATCACCTAAAGGTACTAGCCTTTAACCCAGGATCTATGAATAGCAAGCCTGTGTCTCTAAGTGTACTCCAAGATATGGAATTTACATGTGTCAAAATGCCCCCCCCCCCACCTATCATGTTTTAAAAATTGATCTCCAGTCAAACAGCTCAAAACATATGAAGTGCATATATGGAAGCTGTTTTATCTGTCAAAGGATTACAATTTCTCAGCATTGGGTTCTGATATTCACACATCCCTGCCATTTCCTGCAGGCCAGGAGACCTGATTTCCCTCTCCTTCAGTAAAAGCTGGAGTTGAGGTATTGATTTTTTTGTATAGTTACAATGGTCCAGCTTGGAAGCGGTGAATCGCTGTAGTAGTTGCCACGACTACAGTGAACACCGCTGGTCTCTGGGTCCTATGCTGAGTGGCTGCACTGCTGCTTAGGAACCTCCAGGGGGTTGGTTGCTCGGCATGAGTGCCATTCACAGAACGCCTTGCATTTTTCTCAATGCAAGGTGTTCTGATTGGATGTGGTGAAAAGGTAGGGCGGTGACATCACAATCTTTACCTTCGCCAATCAAAGAGTTGCGTTTTTATGTGGCAAAGTAGTTTGCGCTTTAACTTGTACTGCTTTGGTGTTCTGTAACCACTTTCGGGACACTGACGTATTTGTTACATATTTCTCCTAAAATTAAATGGCATACTCGGATAAATTTACTTCTGTCCATAAACTCTCCTATGTGTAGGGTCACTAGATTGGAAACTCTTCAGTCAGGGACTGATGGGAATATCCCATGCAATGATTGCACAATAAATATTAGAGGAGATTTGACGGTTGGTACAACATAAGCACATTGTTTGCGTGTGGTCGGTTAGAGATTAAAACAAAGTCTGGATGCATCTGTGGTACTAACACTTTAAATAAAAACGTAGTCCTCATTTTCCAAAAATACATGATTTTAGGTTGGTAATAAGTTTACTACACGGGGAGACAAGTCAGTGTTGTAACCATAAACAAACAAAAATTGCCGCTCTAGGCAGGTATAGCTTGGTGAGGTCTACTCTGAGAGACTGAGGGTGCCGGCAATGCACATGGCAGTAGAAACAAAATTGATGAGGACAGCCGCACTCCAATCCAACGTAGTTTTATTAAAAGGAAACAGGCACTACAAATAAAAGTGTTATAATAGCTTGAGTAAACACTGAATAGTGTGAAACGCGTCAGCTGTCCTAGGTTCATGCTGTTATTTGTAGTGCCAGTTTTATTAAAAGGAAACTATGTTGGATTGGAGTGCGGCTGTCCTCCTCAATTTTGTTTCAGTGTTGTAACCAGCTTGAAAATCCATTGTTGACTGGAATTTTAACACACAATTCTTTTTTACCTAACTATTAGGTCTCCATGGATGGAACTCCCAAATTACCCCGAGTATTATGCTATGGTGTTGGGCAGTCTAAATTTTCTTGCTGTGACATTTTTATATAGAAGCCTCATGTGTAGTTCCATGAAGAGACATTTTTGCATTTCAGCTAAGGGCCTATCAATTCAAATTCAGTCATGACTTTACTTGTGATACAGAAGTGACACATACCTGTGGTGTTGTGCATGTGTAATAACCATTACAATATTTATACTGGTTTGTATCTGTTTCTTCAGGTTCCTCTTTACAGATTATAATAGGCTCTCTAGTGTTGGTGGAGAGACCTCCATGGCAGAAATGATCGCCACTCTCTCTGATGCATGTGAGAGAGAGTTTGGTTTTCTGGCAACCCGACTTTTCAGGGTCTTCAAAACGGAAGAATCCCAAGGTACTTTTTTTATTATGACACATTCACTGGCAATTGGTTTTTTTCATTGTATGAAAAAAAAACTCCTACTATCACAAAAATACTTGTATTTTAAAAGCTGTATATGATTAAGTGGACCTTTCAGTAACTTTGCATGTCTGCTTTTACACATTCCTGATATACAGCATCTGTAAATAAAAGTTCCTTAACCACTTGACAACTGGGCACATAACCCCCTTCCTGCCCAGGCGAAATTTCAGGTTTCAGCGCCGTCACGCTTTGAATGACAATTGCGCGGTCGTGCGACGTGGCTCCCAAACAAAATTGACGTCCTTTTTTTCCCACAAATAGAGCTTTCTTTTGGTGGTCTTTGATCATTTCTGCGGTTTTATTTTTTGCGCTATAAACAAAAATAGAGCGACAATTTTGAAAAAAACACTATTTTTTAATTTTTGCTATAATTAATATCCCATTTTTTTTTTTTAAAAAAACAATTTTTTTCCTCAGTTTAGGCCGATATGTATTCTACATATTTTAGGTCAAAAAAAAATATCGCAACAAGCGTATAGTGATTGGTTTGCGCAAAAGTTATAGCGCCTACAAAATAGGGAATAGAATTATGTTTTATTTTTTATTTATTTTTTTTACTAGTAATGGCGTCGATCTGTGAATTTTTTTATTTATTTATTTTTTTTTCCCCGACTGTGACATTACGGCGGACACATCGGACACTTTTGACACATTTTTGGGACCATTCACATTTATACAGCGAACAGTGCTAAAAATATGCACTGATTACTGTATAAATGTGACTAGCAGGGAAGGGGTTAACCACTAGGGGGCGATCAAGGGGTTAATATGTTCCCTGCTAGATGTTCTTACTGTGGGGGGAAGGGGACTGACTGGGGGAGGTGACTGATGGTTGTCCCTATGTACAAGGGACACACCATCCGTCCCCTCTCCCTGACAGGACGTGGATCTCTGTGTTTACACACAGAGATCCACGTCCCTGGCTCTGTGACAGCCGATAGCTCGTACCTGGCGGACATCGCGGCCACCTGGCACGCGCATCGGCACTCGCCTGACACGGCGGGCACAGTTTTTCCCCGATGCGCGCCCGCGGTGGCGCGCATCGCGGAAGTAAATAAGAGGACGTCCATAGACGTCCTATCAGCAATTGACGACCGCTTTGCGGATGTCTTTTCCTTATAGCCCGGGCGCGAAGTGGTTAAACGAAAAAAGAAGCAACCCTCCCTCCATTTAAATGTCTTTGCCTAGGTCGCTTTGATGCCATCAGTCTGCATCAGACAGACATTTTCAATCTCCACTTCCCCCTAGTGATCAGACTGCAACATTGTAATATTTTAGATGGTCACAAAGTAAGAGATTGCAGCAGGGGCCGAATTTGTATCATGCCTTTGTGAACACAGCCAAAAACTGCACATGCCCCAAGGGTATACAAGACTCAATCAGCATCTCAGTCCAGAAAGTAGATGCTGACCCAAGATGATATCTAAACAAAGATGGCTCCATAGAGAAAAACAGGTGAAGGTTTTTGAAGGGAGTACCGTGATCTTAGAAGTAGTAATTAACTGTAAGTGTTGCACATTACTTGGCGTGGATTCACTGAACATGAAATAATCTATCCAAAGCTTGGTCTACTTTAAAGTGATTGATTGTAAAGTCAATTTTTATTTTTTTTGTTAAAAATGACAAGTATGTTATACTTGCCTGCTCTGTGTAATGGTTTTGCACAGAGCAGCCCTGATTTTCCACTTGCCGAGCCACAGCTCCCTGTATCCATTTAGACAGGTACCCGCAGCCCGGCCCAGCCCTGCCCCCTTTCTCTCCTCATTGGCTGACTGACTTTGACAGCAGCAGTAGCTGATGGCGCCGCACTGCTGTCTTAGCCAATGAGGAGGAGAGTCCCTGGCAGCCGAGTTACTCGCTGGATCGAGATGTGGCTCAGGTGTGTATTAGGGGGGCGTATGGGGGGGACTGCTGCACACAGAAGGCTTTTATTTTAATGCATAGTGTGTGTGTGTGTGTGTGTGTGTGTGTGTGTGTGTGTATCAAGAAATTCTTATGGGTAAGTACCACAATCCTTATAACTGAATACAGTAGCAGTTGCCTAAAATGGGACTTTAAGAGGTTAAGAAATTTTTTGTATAAAATCCATACATTTATTTTACATAGATAAGGTTGCTGGTTTTAAACAATGTGCTACATGCGATATATCACCAATAATGCATTTCCACCATGCAGGATTCCCAAGATGTGGACAGCGAGAATTTTTATTTTTCACTTTTTCATCGGGACATTGGGGAAAGATAAAATGATTTCATGATAATTCCAGCCAACATTAAAAAAAATATACATCATCTCACCAAAGTGAGTACATCCCTCACAATTTAGTAAATTTATTATATCTTTTCATGTGACAACACTGAAGAAATTACATTTTGCTACAATGTAAAGTAGTGAGTGGTCAGGGCCGATCCTAGATATGGTGCAGGGGGTGCAGTTCACCCAGGCACCACAGAGGTGGGGGCGCTGAAGCGCCAGAGTGCTCCCCTCTATTCTCCACCTCCTCTCCTTGTCCATGCCAGTCGCCGCCGCCGATGTGTTTTTCAAGCCTAAGCCCGGCGTCCCCCGGTTCCTTCCTCCTGTGAGAGGAGGAGAGTGAAGCAGAGATCAGAGCGGCTGTCTCTGTGTGGAGAGAGACAAGCCGCGCAATGCCGTCGCTGAGGGGGCGGTCCGTGCCTTCTCCTCCTCTCTGTGTCTTAGCTCCTGCCTGCTGCTGCTCCGATCTGTGCTCCACCCGGGCGGCGCGGTTGCACATTGTCCTCTCCTCTTCAGCTGCCGCCGGGTGTTTTTATGTATGTAATGGGGGGGGGGGGAACTAATGGAGGGGGCCGGAGGGGCGGTTTGTCCTGGGGGGGACTAATGGAGGGGGCCGGAGGGGCGGTTTGTCCTGGGGGGGACTAATGGAGGGGGCCGGAGGGGCGGTTTGTCCTGGGGGGGACTAATGGAGGGGGCCGGAGGGGGGCTTTGTCCTGGGGGGAGTCTGTACTAATGGGGGGGGGGTGTTTGTCTTGGAGGGGTCTGGACTAATGGGGGGGTTCTTCCTGGGGGGTCTGTATTAATGGAGGGGGGTTTGTCCTGGGGGGAGTCTGTACTAATGGGGGGGGGTTGTCCTGGGGGGTCTGTACTAATGGAGGCTGGGTTTGTCCTGGGGGGAGTCTGTACTAATGGGGGGTTGTCCTGGGGGGTCTGTACTAATGGAGAGGGGGGTTTGTCTTGGGGGGAGTCTGTACTAATGGGGGGTTGTCCTGGAGGGGTCTGGGCTAATGGGGTTTGTCCTGGGGGGTCTGTAATAATGGAGGGGGGGGGGGTTGTCCTGGGGGAGTCTGTACTAATGGGGGGGGTTGTCCTGGAGGGGTCTGTACTAATGGAGGCAGGGTTTGTCCTGGGGAGAGTCTGTACTAATGGGGGGGTTGTCCTGGGGCAGTCTGTACTAATGGAGGGGTGGGTTTCTCCTGGGGGGAGTCTGTACTATGGGGGGGTTGTCCTGAAGGGAGTCTGTACTATGGGGGGTTGTCCTGGAGGGGTCTGTACTAATGGAGGGGGGTTTGTCTTGGGGGGGGGGAGTCTTTACTAATGGGAGGGTTTGTCCTGGGGGTCTGTGCTAATGGGGGGCTTTGTCCTCGGGAGTCTGTACTAATGGAGGGGGGTTGTCCTGGGGGGGTCTGTACTACTGGAGCGGGGAATGTACAATTGGAGGGGGTCTGTACTAATGCAGGGGGTTTTGTCCTGGGGGTCTGTACAAATGGAGGGGGGTCTGTACTAATGGAGGGGGGTGGTTTGTCCTGGGGGAGTCTGTACTAATGGAGGGGGTGGTTTTGTCCTGGAGGAGTCTGTACTAATGGAGGGGGTGGTTTGTCCTGAGGGGGGTCTGTACTAATGGAGGGGGGTCTGTACTAAAGGAGGGGGGTGGTTTGTCCTGGGGGGTCTGTACTGAGGGAGGGGTTTATACTTGGGGAGTCTGCACTGACGGAGGGGTCTATACTTAGTGGAGGGGGTCTGTACTGAGGGGCGACTATAGGTGGTGGAAGGGGGATGACACCATGTTTTACCACACCGGGTGACACCAACCCTAGTGACGCCACTGCAGCTGCGGCCTCTTCTTTCCCCCCTCCCTCTCCTCCTCCCACTCCCTCTCTCCTCCTCGCACGCAATGCTGTACTAGTGAGCGGCGCTTGCCAGCACAGCCGCCCACTATGTTTCTTCCCCCCCACCTTCATATCGGCCAGAGAAGAAATAGAATAGAAAAAGGAGCAGAGAAGAGGATTGCGGGACATGTAGTTCGAGGACTGGCAGCCCCACTGTAACAAAGAAACTGCAGCCCACACAGCATGCCCAGCTGAATGGTAGAGAGAGAGAGAGAGCCAGGAGCCCGGGAAAGCTTTCAGGGAAGTGCACCCAGGACTCCAGAGGGAGTGGACAGTGCTGAGAGAACACCATCAGAGAGAACCCCGCTGCCCTGCGCCACCAGAGTGAAAGCCACACAGCCTGGCGCCATCCCTGGTGGAAAAAAGAATGGAGTCATTGCCAGGATACAGACCTGGGCTCTACCCAGCGGAGTCGCCACGGGCAACCCAGAGTGAGCTGACTCCTGATCAGAGGAACTGTTGTTGCTGTATCGCTGGGTCAGGTGAGAGGGCCGATCGGCCATTATCTACTAGCGTCCATAGGAACTGCAGTCTCTGACCGTCTCCTGTATTATATCTCCAGTCTCTGACCATCTCCTGTAGTATGTCTGCAGTCTCTGACCATCTCCTGTAGTATGTCTGCAGTCTCTGACCATCTCCTGTAATATGTCTGCACTCTCTGACCATCTCCTGTACTATGATTGCAGTCTCTGACCGTCTCTTGTATCATGTCTGCAGTCTCTGACCATCTTCTGTATTATATCTGCACTCTCTGACCGTATCCTTAAATATGTCTACACTCTCTGTCTCCTGTAATATGTCTGCACTCTCTGACCATCTCCTGTACTATGATTGCAGTCTCTGACCGTCACTTGTATCATGTCTACAGTCTCTGAGCATCTCCTGTAGTATGTCTTGGGGCACTCTCTAACAGAAGCCCTCTCTGTGTTCATCAGAGAGACTCCCCTCCAGGTCTCATTAGTGTACACTCTTCCAGTATTTTCTTAATTGTTAAAAGATCATGGGCGGATCCTAGGGTAACGAAGACTTCTTAGGGGAGCATCTCTGTGTTTGAGTCGTTGCCCTAGAAACATTTGTAAAGGGGAGGAGTTGGTAAGATGGTGACCACGCCCATGTGAAATATTTCTGCACCCAGGCGTCTGTGACCCTAGGATTGGCCCTGTGAGTGGTACAGCCTGTATAACAGTGTAAATTTGCTGTCCCCTCAAAATAACTCTACACAGCCATTAATGTGTAAACCGCTGGCAGCATTTCTGCAGAGGTTGAAGAGGTGGGGGGTCAGCCTGTCAGTGCTCAGACCATACGTGTCACACTGCATCAAATTGGTCTGCATGTCTGTCGTCCCAGAAGGAAGCCTCTTCTAAAGATGATGCACAAGAAAGCCTGCAAACAATTTGCTGAAGACATGCAGACTAAGGACATGGATTACTGGAACCATGTCCTGTGGTCTGATGAGACCTATATAAACTTATTTGGTTCATATGGTGTCAAGTGTGTGTGGTGGCAACCAGGTGAGGAGTACAAAGACAAGTGTGTCTTGCCTACAGTCAAGCATGGTGGTGGGAGTGTCATGGTCTGGGGCTGCATGAGTGCTACTGTCGCTGGGGAGCTACAGTTCATTGAGGGAACCATGAAGGCCAACATTTACTGTGACATACTGAAGCGGAGCATGATCCCCTCCCTTCAGAGACTGGGGCCGCAGGGCAGTATTTCAACATAATGACCCCAAATACGCCTCCAAGACGACCACTGCCTTGCTAAAGAAGCTGAGGGTAAAGGTGATGGACTGGGCAAGCATGTCTCCAGACCTAAACCCTATTGAGCATCTGTGGGGCATCCTCAACTGGAAGGTGGAGGAGCGCAAGGTCTCTAATATCCACCAACTCTGTGATGTCGTTATGGAGGAGTGGAAGAGGACTCCAGTGGCAACCTGTGAAGCTCTGGTGAACTCCATGCCCAAGAGGGTTAAGGCAGTGCTGAAAATAATGGTGGCCACACAAAATATTGACACTTTGGGCCCAATTGGGACATTTTCACTTAGGGGTGTACTCACTTTTGTTGCCAGCAGTTTACACATTAATGACTGTGAGTTATTTTGAGGGGACAGCAAATTTACACTGTTATATATTGTAGCAAAGTGTCATTTCCTGACAGACTCCATGGCAGACTATGTGTGGGTTAACCCCGCCTCCTCTCCACAGCTATAGGACCCCTTACCCATAAATTTTGAGCTCACCTCCACAGACAGGTGTTCCTTTTTTATCCTCCTCACATGGACCTTCATCATGCAATTCGGTGCGATGTCCAGGATGTGGATTACTTGGATCGATCGGTACAGTTACTGCGGTGCACCCAGGGCCCAGCTATGAGCGGGCGAGTGGTTTCAGGGCCGGAAAATACCCCTATGGTGGAAGGGATGTGGCCCCAGAGTACCGGATCGGATGTCGCAGGAATCCTCGGCTGGCAAGGTCTGAAGATTTTATTCACCTCTTCTTTCATGGCAGACAAGTTTGTGTATGTTGTTTTGTTTTCCCTTGTGTTATTTCGTGTGTGTTGCGGCTTGTGGAACGCTTCTGCGTTCCAGGACGCCATATCTCTTCCTGGTCCGCCGCGCATCTGCGCATGCGCCAAGCTGCGGTGAAACCGAGGCTTGGTTTTCGCGCACGCGCATTGCGGCGGAGGGGTCAGGGGCCGCGCAGGCGCAGTGGGTCTGGTCTCATCGGCGCATGCGCGCAGCGGGACCGGCCGTGACGTCATTCCGGCGGTTTATTTAAACCGCTGAAGAGCCCTATACAGGTGGGATAACCTGTGGGCATAGAGCGGCAGCCTCCCGGAGCCTCAAGACTGCTAGGACGGGGTAAGCACTTCTATTGCAATGTAATGCCTGTTTTGTTTAAGTGTCTCTTAAAGGGACAGTTTTAAAAAAAAAAAAAAAAAAAATACTTTTTCTTTTTCTTATGCTTCCTTGCATTGATTTGCTTATCCTTAGTCTAGGTAGTGTAGTACTCCTGTGTTTCCCTCGTAATGGACTCATCTTCACCGCTGTGTGGCCAGCCCTCCCGCACAAGGCATGTGTGGAGTGGGTAGGGGGTTGGTGTCTTTTATGCTGCTGGTGGTTGCTAACGGTTACATCCTGCCCACCTCCCCTCCCCCTCCCTCTGTCTGAATTATCTCTTACAGCCCGGCAACTTCAGTTCATCGGTCACAAGAAAGGGACCTTGCCAGGCCGCATCATCACTCATCATCCAGGTCTAGACGCGACACTACGTCTAGGACCCATCGTCATAGGGGACGTTCACATACCCCCTCTAGACATGGGAGATGTTCCCATTCCTCCTCTAGTCACCGCCACCACCACCGCGATGATCGCTCTGACCACAGAGCCTGTTGGGGATGCAAGACCAGAATCCCGGAGGGCAAATCGCTATGCGACCCATGTTATGCCCGAGCGGTTGGTGAGAGAGACCGAAAATCAAAACCTTGAGTCTCTTGTGAAACGTGTGGTACAGCAATCTATGAAAGAAATAGTTGCCCCCCCCCCCCCACACAAGGAGCCAGTCCACCACCTTGTCTGGCTCCTTGGCTGACGAGGCCCAGGAGGATCCCGGCCAATTCCAGCCCCATGATTCCTCCCATTATTCCTCGCAAGACGAGATGGAGGGAGATGATTCTGTGATTCCTCCCATGATTCCTCGCAAGACGAGATGGAGGGAGATGATTCTACGGTGGGATTCGACTACGCTTTAGTCTCTCCGCTGATCAAGGCAGTGAAGGAAACTTTGAAGTTGGAGGATACCACTGCCCCCCCAGAAAAACAAAGAAAACTGTTTAAACAACTGGGGAAAGAACGCTCCAATTTCCCACTTCCCTCTGAGCTGAAAGGAGTGTTTGAGGAAGAATGGAGCAAGGGAGATAAGGTTTCCATGCTAAGCAAAACCTCTAGACTGTATCCCTTTAAATCGGAGGATGTCAAGCATCTGGAGAATGCTCCCCTTGTAGATGCAGCAGTAATGCGCCTAGCGAAGCATGTCACCCTCCCGCTAGATGACACTGTATCATTTAAAGTTGGTCTGGATCGGAAGATCGACCAGGACCTCAAAAGAATATATATAGCCTGGCCGGAACGGCATGCAAACCAGCTTTTGCCCTTGCAGTAACCTCCAAAGCAATGGAGGCCTGGGTGGAAAATGTTGACTCCGATCTGAAAGGTATCTCTGAGGAATTGGCACAAAGTTCAGCAGTGCAATAACTTAAACTGGCTATTGCCTTCTTGGGAGAAGCTTCAATTGATCTCATCCGCTTGATGGCTAGATCCATGCTATCTTCGGTCACAGCCAAACGAACACTATGGTTGCGCCCCTGGCTTGTTGATCCTGCCTCAAAGCAGGCATGGTACAAAATTCCTTTTGAAGGAACTTCCTTGTTTGGAAACAAGCTAGATAACGCTATTTCAAAGGCTACAGGCCGAAAGTCGGGATTCCTCCCTCAGGACAAACGTCTGTTTAACCAAAGAAGGCCTCAGCGGAAACGCAGCACGGAGCGTTCAAGAGAGGCACGCTCCTATAGGCCCGGACGGGATTTTAGGAGAAGCTGGAACTGGAATAGGCAGATATCTTTCCAAAAAATCTGGCAAGAAACAGACGCCCGGTGGGCGCGAGCCAACCAAGTCCTTTTGAGATTGGGCCCACCCAAGCGGGTTGGGTAGGGGGCTCGCCTACGTTTCTGCCGGCACGTCTGGGTGACCTTGATCTCAGATTATTGGACCATCAAAACAGTCTCAACAGATCACGCGTGGTCCTTCACCAAGGTCCCTCCATGCAGACCAGTGTAATCTTCACTGCCTCAATCAGAAGAAAAACAACAAGTTCTTCTTTCATATGTGAATGCCCTGAAAGATCAAGGAGCAGTGGTGCCCGTCCCAAAGGACAAGGAATTCCAGGGGGTATACTTCCCCCACTTCCTAGTACAAAAGAAGAACGGCTCTTTGCGTCCAGTTATAGATCTCACTTTCCTGAACAGGTACATAAAGCACGAGAAATTCAAGATGGAAGCACTCTCAACCATCCAAAAAGTCGTTCAACCAGGCGACTGGTTGATCTCAATAGATGTTAAGGACGCGTATTTTCATGTTCCCGTGGCAGAAGAATTCCACAAATACCTTCGACTTCAGGTCGAACGAGAGCACTTACAATTTATTTGTCTTCCATTTGGACTAACGACCTCTCCAAGGGTCTTTTCCAAGGTACTGTTGGTAATTGTGTCTCTTATCAGAATACAGGGTGTGCGTCTGTATCATTACCTGGACGAGCTGCTACTACTGTCCCAAGACGAGCAGCAGCTGCTGATCCACAAAGATCAAGTGATCTCTACATTGATAGAGTTCAGATGGCTCCTAAACCGAGAGAAAAGTCAGCCAGACCCGACCCTACGCCTAACCTACCTAGGAGCTCAATTCGACACAGTAGAGAATACCATCTCTCTTCCGGAAGAAAAATCCCGGTCATTCGGGTAAGAATATCTTTAGCCCTAGACTACTCTCACCTAAGGGCGTCACAGTGCCTGAAGATAATCGGCACGATGGTGGCCACGTTCCCCATGGTCAAATGGGCAATGTGGAGGCTTCGGCCTTTTCAATCAGGATTCCTTCAGTAATGGAAGACAGACGATCGCAATCAGCTGATCAGGATTACTCAGTCAATGAGGAACAGTCTTCTCTGGTGGCTTCAACACAAAAACTTGTTAACATGCCACTCCCTTGCTCCCATCCAATGGGTGACTGTTTCATCCGATGCCAGCAATGCGGGCTGGGGAGTACATTGTGGGGCAGAACTGGCTCAGGGCAAATGGGATGCCCATCTCCACATTCCAGGGTCAAACGTTCTGGAATTGCGTGCGGCATGGTGCGCCCTTCACGCCTTCTCCCACCTTCTGAAAGGGAAGTCGGTCCTACTGAAAATGGACAATACCACCGCTGTGGCATATGTGAAGAGACAAGGGGGCACACGGAGCTCTGCCCTTCTCCAAGAGGTCGAGCCCATTATGACCTGGGCTCAGAGGAATCTGCTCAACTTAACAGCAGGAACAGAACATTCAAGCGGACTTTCTGTCACGTAGCAACCTAGACAACAACGAATGGTCACTGCATACACAGACATCCAAGTGGATCCTATCGTTGGGAATCGATCCAGAAGTGGATCTGTTTGCATCCCCCTGCAATCACAAAGTAGACAGATACTACACTCGAGGTCGGTGCAGTCAAGCCTTCGGAGTAGATGCATTAACAAGCCAACGGAAATTCAACAAGGCATATGCCTTCCCTCCATCTCCGATCATGCAAAAATTTCCTGCAGCGGCTCCAATTGGAGAAAGGCGAAGTGATAACAATAGCACCATACTGGCCGAACAGGCCATGGTTCCTCTCCTGAATCTGATGAGCTTCAGGGACCCGCAAGAGTCTCTTGGGTGTGCTTTAGGGGTATTCTCTACCCTTATGAGCTACAGAAAGCCTAACATGAACAGAACCTACAACAGAATCTGGACCAGCTTCATGACTTCTGCGGGAAAATCTTTCAGAAATCCTGGAGTTCAAGACGTTTTGGGTTTTCTACAATCAGGCTTGGATCTTCCTTTGTACTCTGAGGGAACTGATTGACAAGTTTCAGCCTTTTCGGCGTTTTCAGGAACATCATGGGCAACTCATCCCTTGGTTCAACAATCCTTTCAGGGGGCTTCGAGAATCAGGCCTCAGAGGAAACCTAGATTTCCCAAATGGGATCTTCTGCTCGTCCTTGATGCTCTTTCAACACTCAACAACAAGGACCCTTCTATTAAGGACTTATCAATCAAACTGGCCTTTCTAGTGGCCATTACTTCAGCCAAAAGGGTTTCAGAAATAAGCTTCCTGGGTTGTCAAGAACCCTTTCTGACTTTCTTGCCGGACCGTGTGGTCCTTATTCCCATGCTTGGGTCTAAACCAAGAGTCACGTCAGTTTTTCACGAGAGTCAGGAAATAGTCCTTCCTACTTTCAATTCTCCAGAATCAGCAGATGTTCATCCCTTGGATGTAGGTGAGACTCTGAAAGAATATTTGCGAGTCACTTCATCTTTTAGAAGCTTGAACTACCTGTTCTTGTTACATACTGGCGGCAACAAAGGAAAGAGGGCTTCCTCCAGAACAATAGCAGCCTGGATTGTTCAATTTATCCTACAGGGCAAAGGGCTTGGCTCCTCCAGAGGCGGTTACGGCTCATTCCACCAGAGGCATGGCAGCCTCATGGGCAGCAGCTCGACACGTGGCTCCTGAAGTGATATGCAAGGCAGCCTCGTGGTCTTCTATTCATACATTTATGTCTCATTATTGTATTGAGCCTGCTTCCCTTTCCTCTGTTAATTTTGGTCGAAAAATCCGGTCAGTTGACGGGAAAGATTAAAATATATTTTTGTTCAGCATACCCTCCCGTGTGGTTTGGCTAGTTATTTCCCACACGTAGTCTGCCATGGAGTCTGTCAGGAAAACGGAAAATTTATTACCAAATACTTACCGTAATTTTCCTTTCCTGATAGACTTCATGGCAGACGGAGTTCCCACCCATGAATTAAAAATATGAGAGTTGAAATGTGAGTCGGCTAGTTACGGAACACCTGTCTGTGGAGGTGAGCTCAAATTTATGGGTAAGGGGTCCTATAGCTGTGGAGAGGAGGCAGGGTTAACCCACACGTAGTCTGCCATGGAGTCTATCAGGAAAGGAAAATTACGGTAAGTATTTGGTAATACATTTTCCGTTTTGTTCAGTGTTGTCACATGAAAAGATATAATAAAATATTTAAAAAAAATGTGAGGGGTGGACTCACTTTTGTGAGATATTGTATCTCCACCCACATAGTATGCACCCAGCTAGTCACGGTCAACCAACTCCAGGACCTCAAGGGAGAGAGCAGTCATTTCATAAAAAAAACAAAAAAACAGAACTTTTAAAAGCAATGATGTGCTCCTAGCAAGTCCATGTGTCGCCATACTCTATAGTGATCGTTGAATATCAAAGTTGGACGCTGTTAGAAATAGCTGCAGCTCACATCAGACTGAATCAGTAGCCTCTCTGTGGTGTTCAATCGTCATTAGAGGCTCCTGTGCATGGTTTATCTCTCCTGCCCTTGTAAAAATAAAAATCTAAAATGTGTCCACGCAACAAATAAAACTCTCTATACAGCAAGCCTGCACCCTCGGGGTATTACTTACCGAATTAAAAAAACAAATAATAATAATGTGTAGTGCTCTTAAGCAATTGAAATGAAAAACAATCGGTCAAAATCTTAAACATACTAGCCCATTATGCTTTTACTTTTCAGGGGAAAAAAGAGTAAGTAAAACACATCAGGGTTTACTTCCTCTTTAAGAATCTTAAAGTGGTTCTAAAGTCAGGAGATTTTTTTTATTTATCTTGATGTATTCTATGCATTAAGATAAAAAACCCTCGGTGTGCAGCAGTCCCCCCTAAGGCTTCATGCACACGACTTTTTTACAGCTGCTGTTTTTGGCTTCAATCTTTCTTTAGTTTTGCTAAAAAAAAAACACTACTACAAAAATGCTGCAAAACTCATTCTACAGCTACAGTTTTCTACAGCTGACGCTACTGGCGTTTTTATAACGTACAGTGTGCATGAGGCCTAAAACTTACCTTGAGTCCTATCTCGATCCAGAGATGTTGCACGAGAGCCTCAGCTGCCTGGGACTCTCCCTCCTGATTGGCTGAGCACAGCAGCGGGCACGTTGGCTCTCGCTGCGGTCAAGCCAAGTCAGTGAGCCAATGAGGGGAGAGGGGAGACGGGGCCAAGCTAATGCTCTGTGTCTGAATAAACGCATAGAGCAGCAGCTCGTGTGCCCCGTGGCAAGCAGCTTGCTGTGGGGGCACCCGGCATGAGGGAGGGGTCAGGAGTGCCTATTGAGGGACCCCAGGATCTGGGCTGCTCTGTGCAAAACCACTGCATAGAGCAGGTAAGTATGACATGTTTGTTATTTTTAAATGAAAAAGAACGTCGCTTTTAGTATTACTTTAAGTTTATGTTCCCACCATTTCTTCTGGAACTTGACACTAATTGCTCCTCAGCTCTGTTTCTCCTCTGCTTGTATATCCTGGCTTTCTAATTTTTATACAGTGGGCAGTTGTTGAAAGGCCAGATTGAACACTTTTTTTTCTCCGCTAACAATTATCCAGTGTATGGGCACCTTTACAAGCAAAGTGAGGGTATTTCAGTGACTCTTGTTGCTTTTGGTTGCTGTTTTTATATTAATCTTGTTGATGGGTTCTGGTTGTAAGCGGAGTTGTCCCTCTCCTTGCCCCCATTTCCCTGCAAATTCAGAATAAAATTCACGTTGGTCTCTTGTCTTTTAAAACTGTTCTGTAAATTATCTATGCCTTTTTGTTTTAGGGAAGAAGAAATGGAAGAAGACCTGTTGCCTTCCATCTTTTGTCATTTTCATCTTTATCATGACTTGCATTTTTGCTGGGGTTATATTACTGGCAATCTTCAAAGTGGATGCAAAGAACATGACTGTAAATGCTATTCTGATAGCTGTGGCTTGTGTTGTTGGTCTGGTGTTGGTTCTGAATTGTCTCACATGGTGGCAAGTAATGGATTCCATACTGAACTCACAGAGAAAACGCCTTCACAGTGCGGCGTCCAGACTTCACAGGTTGAAAAGTGAGGGCTTCATGAAGGTACTGCCACTGATTTTTATGATCAATTAAAAAGACACTGCATTGATTGTGCTCTTAAATGAATAATCCACACTGCACTATGTTCCCCAATATTTGCCTTCTTGTCGAATATCCCTTTTTATTTGCACAAGTTCTTGGTATTGGCGCGTACTTGAGCAAAAATATCGGTACTCGTAGAAAAAACAAAAAACGATACCTGTGCATCTCTATTTAGTATACCATTGGTGATTTACGAAGCCTCCCCTCCCTTTTTTTTTCTGGTATGTCGCACCCCATACTGTATTTGCCTGGTCGCTAATTTTGTAAGTCTTTTTTTGCTTCATAGCCAGGTCACCTGTCAGTAGCAGGGGTCTGCAAACTTTCTAAACAGGGGGGCCAGTTTACTTTCCTTCAGACTTTAGGGTGGCCGGACTGTAGCCATTGGGAGTAGAAAAGGTCCCAACGTCTGAGGGGAAAAAAACATGCCCAGTCTTTGGTGTCAATAGGAGCAATTGTGCCCCATTGTGGTGTCATTGGAAGGAATTGTCCCTCTACTGGTCTCAGTGAGGGGTTGGAATTATGCCCCATTAATGGTATCGGTGAATGAAATATTGCCCAAGGGCTGGATAAAGGCAAGCAAAGGGTCATATCTTTGTAGTCCACTCTTCTATAGCACCATAACACCATTGCATGGAATTGAACATGCTTGGTTGGGGAGTGGTGGCAGAAAGATTTGGGCCCTGCTTTTGTCCAATTGCAATATTTTGCTTCTCCTGGACTACACATCCCCAGGCTTTTAATTTAGCCTTGTGATATGGGCATACCTTGGGCAGGTCCATGGGTTGTTTTTACCTAGAACATGCATGAGGAAATAGTGTTAGCATGGCAGCTGAAGTATAACCCAGGTTTAGAGCCACTGGGTTATTAGTCTGCACTACTCCAAATAATGCCCCTTACTACTTTGAGTGTTGTAATGATATCCTACCCTGTTGACAATGCTAGCTGACTAAAAGCAGGGGAGAGGGACTAGAGTTTGCAGATAAGGATTACTGGGAAAGGTTTAGAAGCGGAAAATAGAAGTTAATTTGCATAATTTCTAGACCACAGTGAAAAAATAACTTTTCATAGGAAAGCTGTCTTGCGTTTTTTGGATAACGAGGCACTTGCTCCCACTGAAGATGAGGATTTTGTTTTTTTAGGCACATGGATGTTAGTAGGGTGAAATAGCAGAGGTAGGAAAAGAACAATGATAAGGATACCATTATAAGGTGAAATATATTACTGGAAGCTTTAACTTCTGTGGACCTCTGGCTACGATAGATTGAAAGATCCCTTCCTGCTCTGACTTCTAAGGAATCAGGTATCCAGACTGCCTATAAACCACAGCCAGTTTGTTTTGTCTTAATAGTGTCAGTGTGAATATTTGGTTTCAGGTTCTGAAATGTGAAGTAGAACTGATGGCTAAAATGACGAAGACAATTGACAGTTTCACACAGAACCAGACAAGACTCGTTGTAATCATTGATGGACTGGATGCCTGTGAGCAAGACAAGGTCCTGCAAATGCTGGATACGGTAGGTACCCCAATTTTCTTATCCTGTGTACTCAGTAAAGGTAATATACCGTATATACTCGAGTATAAGCCGACCCGAGTATAAGCCGAGGCACCTAATTTTACCACAAAAAAATGGGAAAACGTATTGACTCGAGTATAAGCCTAGGGTTTGCCTCACTGTGCCCATGCCTCACTGTGCCCATGACTAGACTGACGTTTAACATGGGAGTCTATGGAAGGGGTGCCCGGCTTTGAAAAAACAATGCTCCCTGACTGTAAATCCCCCAAACAAAAAACTTTGCAGACTTATAAAGGAGAACTTAGGCTATATGTGTGCCAAGTTTCGGGTCCGGGGGACCTACGACTGGCCAGTACCGGGTCCCCAAAATCACCAGAGAAATTACCGTTTAACATTGGAGTCTATAGAAGGGGTGCCCGGCTTTGAAAAATCGGTGCTCCCTGACCGTAGGTCCCCCGGACAGGAAACTTCGCACACTTGTAGAGGAAGAGTCTGGATACATGTGTGCCAAGTTTGGGGTCCAGGGGACCTACAGCCGGCCGGTACCGGCTCCCCAAATTCCGGTAGATCAGGCGCAAAAAGGTGACTCGAGTATAAGCCGAGGGGGGCATTTTCAGCACAAAAAAAGTGCTGAAAAACTCGGCTTATACTCAAGTATATACGGTATTACATGCTTTGTTTAGTATAATAAATGCTATTTTCTATTTTGATTAGAATAAATAAAACTATTTTTACTTTTTAAATGAATGCATAGTGGCTTTATACATAACAATATTAATAAGTTTGTTATAATAATATACTTAAAGTCTTTTTTTGTTTTTCTGTTTTATTTCTCAGACACAAAATATTGAATGTTAGCATTTGTTCTCCTTTGAACCAGCAGGTGGGGCTTTAGGCTGCTTTTTACATCCAGCGTTTTTCCAACATTTAAAAGTATGCAAAATCTCTTGGCTCCGCAGTCTAAAATGGGGGGGAAAAAATGGTGCAGACAACTGCCCTAAATTGACAGAAATGACAAGAGACAGTTTTGGAGGTCCTGGTTCACAACCCTCAGTTGCTCTCCATACGTGCCCTTTAACAGATTGCAGGAGCAGATTAGGGACCTGATGTACATGCTACACAGGCACTACCCAGGAAGCTGTACTTAAAGAAACAGACAAGAAAAAAATTAAGGAGTATGGAGACTTGTAGTTCCACGACAGTTAGAAAAGTGCATTTAATCAAACTTCTAGAATTGACACATCACACTATGCTGCTCTTGTCACATCCAACCAAAGCACTTGGCAAGTAAATAAAGGTCTGCCTTCCAACCAAGCCAGAGCATGGTTTACAGCAGGGGTGCCCAACCAGTGGCCCGCGGAGCCCTCTGATGTGGCCCGCGACCTCCTGCTCTGGGATGGTGGGTTGGCAAGCCCAGATCATGGTTTGCCGATCTGCCATCCCAGAGCATCAGTTTTGTGAATTAAGCCAGTGGTAGCGCAAGCGGCTGCGCAGCAGAGCCACATAAGCTGATGCTTCCTGTATAGCACTGGCTCCTGTCATAGGCGGAGTGATGCCAAATGCACTTTGCCTGGGGCCACAACAGCCTGTGATACCTGAATGGAAGACTTTTTTTCAAAGGTAAGTTTATTACTAAAATCAGTGTATAAATGGGCATATCTGTTCTGCAGTGGTTACTGGTCTGCTTTCAAACTGATCCGCAGATGTAACATGGTGCACCTGTGGGTTACCTGCATTGAGCCTAACGCCCTGTACACACGATCGGATTTTCCGCCGGGATAAACGGACGGAATTCTGTTCAAGCTGTCTTGCATACACACTGTCACACCAAATTCCGACTGTCAAGAACGCGGTGACGTACAGCACTACGACGAGCCGAGAAACATAGCGTTCGATGCTTCCGAGCATGCGTCGACTTGATTCTGAGCATGCGTGTTTTTTTCTCCGTCAGAGTTCCCTACAGATGAACGGCTTTTCCGATAGAAAATTTTTTCGCGGAAAAAAAGAGAACATGTTCTCTTTCTAAATTCCGACGAAAAAAGTCCGATGGGGCACACACACGGTCGGAATATCCGATGAAAAATTTCCGTCGACTTTTTCCATCGGAAATTCCGATCGTGTGTACAAGGCAATAGAATTCTGTTTTTTACCTGTGGGTTTGGTCCAGTTTCAGAAAATGCTGCTAACCCGCAGGAAAGCCACAGGTGCAGTGTGGGTAAACCACATCGCATCAGTGTGAAAGCAGCCTTGGGACCCTTTTCACACGATCGGTCCGACCCTCCATTCATCCCTATGGAGCAGGAGATGTAAACAGTCTTTTGTCCCTTCCATCTGTGTGCTGATTGGATCAGAGGGCCCATAGAGTAGAGTGGGCTGTGTCTGTGTCCTCTTTCCATGTGCAGAGTGGACTCGAGCCAGTCATCCACCCGCCCCGTTCATTGTGGCACGCGACCGGTTACTAAGTCGCTTAAGTGGCCCTTGCTCTTCAAAAGGTTGGGCACCCCTGGTTTACAGTATGAGAGGCACTGAGAAAGCTCCATACCTGCCTCATACAGCTCTATATAACTCCCATTAGCAAGTAAAAAAGGTTCTGCCTTCTGACCAAGCCAAAACACTGCTTAAACGCAGCTAGTTCACACAACATGCTGATTCCGGCATTAAAGTGGTTGTAAACCCACTTTTTTTTTTTTTACAACCTGTAAAAAGGCATAATGAGCTATGTCTAGCATAATAGCTCATTATGTTCCACTTACCTTAGATCGGGGCCCCCGAAGCCGTCCTCGTCCCTCTGTTCAGCCGCAGACATCACTGCGGCGATAGCCGGAATGTTACTTCCGGGTATCGCCGCACCAGCCAATCACAGCGCCGCTCCGGCGCTGTGATTGGCCGGAGCGGCGGAGACTTCACTCTGCGCATGCGCGCAGGAGGCGTCCCACTCGGCTACGCCCAGCGATTGCTGGGAAGTAGCAGAGTTTGTGAATGGGATTAACCCCATGAATGCGCCGTTGTCTACGGCGCGCATGCGCCGTAGACAGCGGCGCTTGTCATTTTAGCAAATATCTCCTAAACCGTGTAGGTTTAGGAGATATTTCTTGCACCTACAGGTAAGCCTTAATCTAGGCTTACCTGTAGGTGCAAGTTGAAAAAGTGGGTTTACAACCACTTTAACATTGTGGCAAATGAGGATGCAAGAAGGGCTGCTGTGCAGTCCAACCTCCTACATCCTATCAACTAAGGATTTCACTGTACCATTTTTCCCCCACCACCCACGGCACACCTAAAGAAAAAAAAAAAAAAAAAAGACACCCCGGTTGAAAATGCAGTTTTACCTTCAGAAAAAACTGTGTGCTCAGATTAGTAGATCAAACTGAAATTTACATTCAAAAGTAAATGAATTGGAGGAGACTAATTTCTTATTAGGACTGAAATCATCCTTAACCCTCTAAAGTTTAGATGAGAGCTATTCTGCATCAAAATTAGGTTAGTACTACTGTGCTGTATTTTTAGATAGCCTATTGTGCTGTATAAATTGTCATGTATAAAATGTTAAAATGTGGAAAAAAGATTTTATGCATATGGGATAAAAAAAAGCCACATAAGTTGAAAGCATGTACAGCGTTTTAAGGGAATTTAACAATACCCCAAACTATTATTATCTTGTGGGAAAAGAAAACTCCTATATACATTTGGGTGCAAGCTTAAAATTATCTTCAAACCAATCAGATTTCCTCTTTTTTTTTTTTTTTTTTTTTTACCATATCCTCATGTCATCCCTGTGATGCTTAGGGAGCCAGCAGGTGTAACCGAATGACTTGCAGCCAATTGCCTGGCTTTGTTTTGAATTCACCCTATTGTGCTTTTCTGGAATATTGGTTAAGCTGGGGATCACCTGGTCAGCAAGAACTTTCTGTTGAATAGAAATTCTATAAATCCCAACCACGGCACTGCCTTGAGTCTGCATGTTCTTCCGGTTTCCTCCGGGTACTCTGGTTTCCTCCCACATGCCAAAGACATGCTGGTAGGTTAATTGGCTCCTGCCTAAATTGGCCTTTGTAGGTGTATGTATGAATGTGAGTTAGGGACCTTAGATTGTAAGCTTCTTGAGGGCAGGGACTGATGTGAATGTACAATATATGCGTAAATTGGCAGCGCTATATAAGTACCTGTAATAAATATAATAAACCGGGGGGGGGGGGGGGTTAGGAGGTGATTAATTTTTCTTTAAGGTGTTGTGACAGAGCATCCCAGAGAGAGCCTGGGAAAGTCCTATTCGGGGTTTATACATCTCCCAGGCTCCTCTCATATACATTCAGGGATCTCTGAGCCAGGGTCCAGTTCAGGTGTTGGTTCTCTCCCACAGGTTAATTAAAAGCTCACCTGAGCAGACAGCCTTTGCTCAGCCTGGGAAACGCAGACAACGTTGGTTTGTGAGAGCAAGAAGGTTGGTAAAACTTGTTACCCTGTGAATGTGGAAGCTGACAAGCGTTAGGCTTGTCCAGCCTGGTAGTGAGGGCCTGTACATACTGTGTAGTTAGAGCCGAGACACGGCTAGGCTTTTGTTTAGCTATTTTTTCTTCTGTTTGTTTTCAGCACACTGTACAGCACCTGTCATTAGACTTTGTATATAGCACCAATAAACAACACTGTTTTCACTGATCCAATGGACTTGGTATCTGTGCCTGCTCATCCCAGGGAGTTTTTGTACCTACTACCTGTCCCCCAGGTTACATATGGTGGAGGCTGCGACCAGCTGTAGTAAGTTACTACTTAAAAGGCCAGTACCTAAAGTGACCACATGGAGGACCTCCTCAAACAAATGGTGTTGGCAAATGCCGCGTTGCAGCAAGCAAATGCTGCACAACAGCAAACTAACGCTGCATGGCAGCAAGCAAACGCTACACAACAGCAAGCCAACGCTATCGCACAGGAGCAAACCAAGGTGCTGTTCCAACAGATTGGTGCTGTACAGGAGCAATCGCAGAGGCTGTTTGAACAGCTTGCCACTGCTGCAAAAGCGGATAGGAAAACCCTTACTGAGGTTTTGGAGACGCTAGCACAGGGGTCACCTGCGATAATGAAGGATATTGGAGACGAGCCCTCAACCATCCATGTGGGTCGCTTTCTTTCAAAGATGACGGCAGATGATGATCCAGAGGCTTTCCTACTAACATTTGAACGGACCGCTGAGAGGGAAGTTTGGCCCCAAACCCAGTGGGCAGGACTGATCGCCCCCTTACTTTCTGGAGAAGCGCAGAAGGCCTACTATGATCTGGAGTCAGCAGAAGCGGGAGATTATGAGAAGGTCAAGCGGGAAATCCTGGCACGACTTGGCGTTACCTTGGCTGTTCGAGCTCAGCGGGTCCACAGCTGGTTCTTCCAAGAAAAGAGGCCCCCAAGATCGCAGATGTTTGATCTGATCCACCTGGTGCGGAAATGGCTACAGCCGGAGTCCCTGTCTGCGCC
Source organism: Rana muscosa (assembly GCA_029206835.1). Taxonomy (NCBI): domain Eukaryota; kingdom Metazoa; phylum Chordata; class Amphibia; order Anura; family Ranidae; genus Rana; species Rana muscosa. The sequence continues at coordinate 413,230,969 of CM055121.1, forward strand.
ACAAATAGTGGAGCGTGTGGTCATGGACCAATTCCTGAGGTCACTGCCAATTCCCCTGCAGAAGTGGGTGAGTCAAGGAGACCCCAAGTCAGCAGACAACCTGGTGGAGCTCGTTGAGAGGTACTTTGCTGCAGAGAACCTGGTCACCACCCCTACAGCCGCACAGACTTTCCATCCAAAACCACGGTCTCCCCAGGCAACCGGTAAGACTGTTCCAGGGGAAGTGGGTGGTAAGCATAGCAAGGAAATAGGGGGGAGGAATTTTGGTGCCAGGACTGAAGTTTGGCGGCCCAAGCAAGGGAAGCCACTGCCTGTCAGCAAACCAGATTGGGGAAACATCAGGTGTTTTCGTTGCCAAGAACTGGGACATGTTGCAGCAAACTGTCCATTAACAGATGAACCAATGCAGTGTGATCTATCTTTTAGAAGGCAGTCTATGTTTGCTGCCGTTTCATGCGCTGCAGTGCCAAATGTGGGAAAACACATGTGTCAAGTGACTATTAATAATAAGCCTATTACGGCCTTGCTGGACTCAGGAAGTCTAGTTACTTTGGTTACAGCTGAGATGGTTGAAACTGTGAATTTTCATGCAAAAAAAGTTGCTGTGATCTGTGTACATGGGGATACCCGCGAGTATCCAATAGCCACTGTTCAGTTTAAAACTGGCTTAGGTACGGTGACCCATTCGGTCGGACTGGTGCCCCACTTGGTGCACGAGGCTATCATTGGTAGGGACTTCCCTAAGTTTTGGGAACTGTGGGATTGTCCCGACCCAGTCGCAGTACCTAACTCAGTCGCAGAGCCAGAACTCATGGCCATTACTGACCTTGTGAGTTCAGGGGACTCCTCTCAGGGCTCTCCGGGTGATCCTTTCTCAGTTATGGCAGGAGAGCTGGGGGAGCCTGAAGAAGTCCCCACAACCAGTAGAGCTGGACAGCCGTCTGCTGAATCTGAGCCTACGTTAGAGTTTACCGATCTAAATGTGCACAAGGAAAATTTTGGTACGGAACAGAGAAAAGACCCTACCCTTGCCAGGGCCTGGGAAAATGTGGTGGTGGTTGATGGGGTACCTGTCGAACCGGGGGACGGGCCCTGTTTTCCATATTTCTGCAGCAATGAGGATTTACTGTATCGTGTATGTAAAACTAATGATGAAGTGGTTGAACAGTTGGTAGTCCCTAAGCTATACAGACGGGTGGTGTTGGAACTTGCCCATGGGCATTTGCTAGGAGGCCATTTAGGGGTTGAGAAAACCACTGAAAGGGTGTTGTGCAGGTTTTACTGGCCTGGGATATGGAAAAATATCGAGAATTATTGTCAATCCTGTCCTATATGTCAGATGTCAGCCCCCCAACCCCACTTTCGAAGTCCGTTAGTGCCCTTGCCCATTATTGAAGTGCCCTTTGAAAGGATTGCCATGGACCTGGTGGGTCCACTCCCCAAATCTGCCCGCGGTCATCAACATATCCTCGTGATCATGGATTACGCTACCCGTTACCCCGAGGCCGTTCCCTTACGCACTGCATCTGCTAAAAACATTGCCAAAGAGCTGTTTATGGTGTTCAGTCGGGTTGGCATCCCGAAAGAAGTCCTTACAGACCAAGGTACCCCATTCATGTCACGAATAACTAGGGAGCTCTGCAAGTTATTTAAGGTGACGCAGTTGCGTACCTCAGTGTACCATCCTCAAACGGATGGCTTGGTGGAACGCTTCAATAAGACATTAAAGAGTATGTTAAAAAAGGTTGTTGATAAGGATGGGAAAAACTGGGACTTCCTGATACCTTACTTGATGTTCGCCATCAGGGAAGTTCCCCAGTCCTCTACGGGGTACTCTCCATTTGAGCTGCTTTATGGGAGACACCCTCGGGGACTCTTAGACATAGCCAAGGAAACTTGGGAGGGGGAGCAGACACCTCACAAAAGTGTTATTGAGCATATCGCTCAAATGCAGGATAGGATTGCAGCAATCATGCCGGTAGTAAAAGAACATTTACTGCAGGCCCAAGCCGCCCAACAGAGGATATACAACAGGGGGGCCCAACTTCGTGTTTTCTCACCTGGTGACCGGGTCCTCATGTTAGTTCCCACTGTTGAGAGCAAATTCCTGGCTAAGTGGCAGGGACCCTTTGAAGTAATTGAAAGAGTTGGGGAGGTCAATTACAAGGTGTATCAACCAGGTAAAAGGAAGCCCGAACAGATTTACCACATAAACCTGTTAAAGCCCTGGAAGGATAGACTGGCATTAACTGCCAGGTCTCTCCCGGTAACCCTTAAGGGTACTGAATCCCCTCTGATTCCTGAGGTCACGATTCCAGACACCCTGTCATGTTCCCAGAAACAGGAAGCTAGAGAGTTCCTGATAAGGAATAAAGAAAAATTTTCAGAGTTGCTGGGCACGACTTCAGCAGTTCAGCATGATATTGTTACTGAACCTGGGGTCCGTGTCAAGCTCAAACCATACCGAATTCCCGAAGCTAGAAGAAAGGACATCAGTGAGGAAGTTAAAAGGATGTTGGAGCTAGATGTTATTGAGGAATCCAATAGTGACTGGTCTAGCCCCATTGTATTAGTCCCAAAACCGGATGGCACTTGGAGGTTTTGTAACGACTTCAGGAAGCTTAATGCGGTAACAAAGTTTGACACATACCCAATGCCCAGGGTAGACGAGCTTATAGACCGACTTGGCAAGGCCCGTTATCTGACCACTTTGAACTTGACCAAAGGATATTGGCAAATACCCCTGACTGGTAGGGCCAAAGAAAAGACTGCATTTGTGACCCCGGAGGGGTCGTTTCAGTATAAGAAAATGCCTTTTGGGTTGCAAAATGCCCCTGCAACATTTCAGAGGGCTATGGACAGGACCCTAAGACCTCACCGACAGTATGCTGCAGCCTATCTGGACGACATAGTGGTGCATAGCACTGACTGGGAGTCTCACTTGCCCCGTGTCCAGGCTGTCCTGGATTCCCTTTTCAAAGAAGGGTTTACGGCAAATCCCAAAAAATGTGCCATTGGGCTAGAGGAAGCCAGGTATTTGGGCTACACTATTGGCCGGGGTGTCATAAAGCCCCAGGTGAATAAAATAGAAGCCATCCAGGAGTGGCCACGTCCTGCAAACAAGAAGCAGGTCAGGGCCTTTCTTGGCATTGCGGGGTACTATAGAAGATTCATCCCAAATTTCGCAACTATAGCTGCCCCACTGACAGACCTTACGAAAGGGAAAGCCTCCGTAATGGTGAAATGGTCTCCAGTAGCAGAAGAGTATTTTCAAGTACTGAAGAAGGCTCTTTGTGCACAGCCAATCCTATACTCCCCCGATTTCTCCAAAAACTTTTTGGTCCAGACGGATGCATCTGATGTGGGTATCGGGGCAGTACTTTCACAGGTACACAATGGGGAAGAACACCCTGTGGTGTACTTAAGCAGAAAGCTCAATGACCATGAAAAGAAGTACGCAGTCATTGAAAAGGAGTGTCTGGCCATAAAGTGGGCCGTGGACGCGCTCAGGTACTACTTGTTGGGGCGCCAGTTTGAGTTGATAACTGACCATGCTCCCCTGAAATGGATGGCCCAAAAGGAGACTAATAGGCGGGTGAACCGGTGGTTTTTGGCCCTACAAGACTACGCCTTTACAGTAAAACACAGGCCAGGTGTTGAGATGGGGAATGTAGATGCCCTCTCCCGTGTTCACTCCTGTTGGGCTACAGGTGTTCCAACCCTGGGGTTGAAACAAGGGGGGAGGATGTGTGACAGAGCATCCCAGAGAGAGCCTGGGAAAGTCCTATTCGGGGTTTATACATCTCCCAGGCTCCTCTCATATACATTCAGGGATCTCTGAGCCAGGGTCCAGTTCAGGTGTTGGTTCTCTCCCACAGGTTAATTAAAAGCTCACCTGAGCAGACAGCCTTTGCTCAGCCTGGGAAACACAGACAACGTTGGTTTGTGAGAGCAAGAAGGTTGGTAAAACTTGTTACCCTGTGAATGTGGAAGCTGACAAGCGTTAGGCTTGTCCAGCCTGGTAGTGAGGGCCTGTACATACTGTGTAGTTAGAGCCGAGACACGGCTAGGCTTTTGTTTAGCTATTTTTTCTTCTGTTTGTTTTCAGCACACTGTACAGCACCTGTCATTAGACTTTGTATATAGCACCAATAAACAACACTGTTTTCACTGATCCAATGGACTTGGTATCTGTGCCTGCTCATCCCCAGGGAGTTTTTGTACCTACTACCTGTCCCCCAGGTTACAGTGTATATCACTTTTTGTTTATTTTAGAGCTCTCCTGTTTCCGAATTATTTTTATTAAATTTTTTTAAGAGGAAGCTGGAACTATTGACAGGCATGTCAGCTATGTGTCCACTTTTGAGCCCTCTAAGCTTTGTATTTTCTATTCTTACAATACAGGACACAGAGGACTTGATATTATTGACTACTAGGATCATGCTGCTCTTTCGAGTGAGTGGACACTTACCAACAGAAAGCAGCAATCCGCACGCAGGATAACTCCTCTCAGATCAGCTAGGTCTCCGTTTTCACTTTGTGTCCTTAGCTGATGTATGTTCTTGTAGATGTGTCTTTAGTCTCGATTTCCTGCCCTGCCCTGAACACCTTCATCCGGATTGGCCTCTTGGCCAAGCGGGACTGTGCACAAGACCACACATACAAGAACAGCGGTGGCTTGTAATGAATACCGGTTTGTGATTGATCTTTGGGGTACAGTGTATCTGGTGACCTCAATGGTAGGATGCTATACAGGTCCAAGGCTTTGTTCCCCCCTGGAGGATTGTCTAGTCCCTGCGGGCCTACTGGCTCTGCAACTATGGACTTGTGAGTTCTCGGACAGTGGACTGGCAGTGTTTTTCTTCTGTTCTGGGTCTTTTGGACAGATTTTCTCCATGGGGTAAAATATAGTTGTGGTGGAGCACAAACGGGGTCTGCACATGCACCATTTTCTTCGGTCCTGGGTACAATTACATGTGCATTGGAGCTCCTGAGTCTATGCTGCACACCACATCAAAATGAATTCTCCTCAACTCCATTCTGCCTCCAGCACTGCAATAGCAGCATGTGCCTCTTTCTCATTGCCAGGAATAGCAAGTGTTGGGACACTTGTCTACTGGGGTTGCGACTATCACATAGGTGTTCTGGCTTAGGCCAACACTCCTCTCAGCTGGATGCCTGCTTCGCTCTAGGGATCGCAGCAAGTCATGGCCTTGCGCAGGCAGAGAGGTCAGGTAGAAAGGACAAAGGCGTGGGCTCCCAAATCCCTGTATTGGGTAGGCAGGACCTCTGCAATGTCTGCCCTGTGATGGCTCTCCAAAGGGGTCAGATTAGTTCTAAATTTCTGCCCTATTTGGTATTTCCACTGTTTCGGGGGCATAGTCCTCGACTGCATTTGTGTCAAGCAAGGATTTTTTGCAGACATTTTTGGGCTGTGTGATCAGTTGTCAAAGGTTTTCTCTGGCTTGGAATGCCTGGAACGCAAACGTGGGTGCTCTTTCTCCTCCTCCCCCTTTTGAGGGATCATGAGGTGCTGGAGTGAAAGTCTCAGAAATGAGTGCAAGCTGCTGAGCATCTGGAAATTTTTTGTGGACAGTCATCCCAGCAGGAATCTAATGTCCAGGGCTGCCCCAGACACAGAAGCCAATGGTGAGCTTCCTGGTGATGTGGTAAGCACTAACCTCAAGTTACCGCTTCCCGATTTGTCCCCTGTTCTCGGGTTTTGAGTCCTGGTGGCTGCCAGAAGATCCTAAGTCCGTCCAGTGCAAGCTCGCTAAAAAGTGAGGTATGCCATTTGAGCTCACCCGGAAAAGGTCTTTTTAACAACAAAATGTTTTGCTCACCAGTATTCCATGGAGAAATTCTACAAGAAATGGGTTTCTCTGACTGTTGACCCAGCAAATTCCTACTTTTAAATAAGACCCCGATGGTCCCCGTGGATGAGATCCCAGCATTTAAAGACTCTATGCATTAAAGATTTGAGATCCTCTCTTTAAGGCTTGTAGTCTGCGATGGATGTGGCTGGAGTTTGCCAAACCCTTAAAGTCTGGGCGAAGTGTATGCCGCTTTGGAGAGGAAAAGACTTGAAAGATCCTGACATTTTGCAGATCCTGGAGAAACTTTCCAAGAGCTTTAAGTTTCTTGGTAGATGCTGTAACGGGAGGGCCCGGGGAACCCAGAATCTCTTAGAAAGTATGAGATACCCTTGCTTCAGCTTCCCCAATGCCTCTTATGTGTAAACCACCCTGTTTCCCTATTAGGGGCACAGGGTGAATGAGAACCCCACCATGATCTGTGATAGCCATATCCAATACGGTATATACAGGGCACATATTGGGTATATACTGTGTGTGAGCTGTTTATGTAATACTTGCTGTGATGGTGTGTGATTTCATGCTATTGTCTATTGTGGCTTGTGGGAGTTAAGCCTGTAATTATAGGTTGTGGAACTAGCAGACAGACGGGTTAATTGAAGAGATGCTGAGGTGTCACCTGTCTGCTTGTGTAATGCTAATGAACCTCAAATATGCTACACATCCTTTCATTGAGTGAAGTCTTTTGATAATGTGGATTGGGAGACAAAAGCTAAACACAAAAGGGTCATGCATAATCATTAAACTGAGATGTCTATTGGTCATCAGCTGTAGAGAATTGGCTCATGTAAATTGGGTCTGGTCAGAGGTGTATTATGGGAGGAGGGTCAGAAGCTTCTCTCTGTGTGTGTGTGTGTATAAGAGTTGTAGTACTTTTGCAATAAAGAGTCATTCTATTCTGGAAAGATACAGAGTGCGTCTCGTTCTTTTGGAAGGATTAATTCCTATGGGAAGTGGTTGCCTGACTGTGGAGTATCGGTAGCGAATGTGTGTCCAGGAGAGGGAAGCGCTTAAGCGGCATTAACCTCCTTTCAGATTTGGGGTGCCGTTACAGATGCCTTTTGTAAAATTCCATACATCAGTTTTCAAGGGATGGCACCATGTCTGTCCACATGAGAAGGATCCAAGTGTTGCACAGCGAAACTTCCCTGCAAGAGGCAAATTGAGAAGCTGCTGAGGGTTAACGCTTCTTTGGACCATCCTTGGATGCCTTCATCCAGAAAGTATCTGTGTGGAAAAGAACGCTCTTACCTCCAAGGCGGGGAGGGTGACATGTTAGAAACCATTGATGCCTTTTAGAATCCAAGGGTTCCCTTTTGTAAGCAGCCAGCCTCAGACTTGAAGCAAAAACCTACATCCTACTTATGTAAGAAGACCTGGACCCCCAAGGTTCGGACAGAAAATCCTCTTCATGGTCAAGTTGTGCCCCACCTCATGCAGGTTGGGCGAGAGCTGTTGGCCTTTTGTGGCCACCTGGACTCAAGCAGTCATAGCTGACTGGATCTGCAGTGTAGTATCAAGACTACAAGCTGGAGTTTAGCTGCTTTTCCCCTCTATGCTTTACTCGCACATCTGGCCATTGGTTTCTCCAGTTTGCAGTAGAGGATTGTCACTATCCATTTGTCTATGGCTCCCTGAATGTTTACCAAGGTGTTGGCTCCGGTTCTGCAGAGAACTTGGGTATCCTCATTGTGGGGTACCTGGGCGATCTTGTAAGTGAGCAATTCTCTCAGAAACTGATATCACATTTCCACCAGACGGTATAAGTCCTGGAGAGGTTTGGCTGGATGCAGAACATTGAGAAGTCGGCCTTGGCCATCATCTGGAGTACTTAAGTTTGTTGTTTGACATGGTACGGGTCAGGGTTCTGCTTTGTGCTGGAGAAATGAGGGTTGCAAAGACCTGGAGACGTCATTGCAAAGTTCCATTGATTTGGGCTTGTTTTCTGACTCTGATCCCTACCCTTCTCAAGACTAGAAAGTCAACCTCCAGGAAGGTATACCACCATACATAGGAAACTTGCCTGCTGTGAACCTCCCGTCTAAGTCATGTGTGGCGTTGTGGCTTTTCTTCAGTCTAGTGTGGTGATATCTACAAAGTATACCATCAAGGGACAGAGCTCTGTCTTAGTTTTTTTTAAACAGCCATCGTGCCTCATTCCCTGGTTAAAGCCTTTTGTGCAGGATGTCCCATGCATTGTTCTGAGGACTTTAGGAGGAAACACATTGGTATAATGTTCAGCGCTAAAACATCTTATAAAAAAGATTCAAGTTTTTAAAATTTAAATGAAAAGGTATGCATCTGCATGCTGATACATGAAGGTGCAACCATGTGAATGGTGAGTGGATTGAAAGTTCTGAGGGATGAACCCCTAAAATATAGTTTCTAAAAAAAGTCTCTAAATAGAGGCCGTAAAGGGAGCGAGTTTGCTTCAGGCGCGGGCTGGGCAACCCGATTACACTGAACAAAAGGAAAGCAAAAGCATGAGAGAGAAGCGCCAAGCCAATCCTTTAAACAGCTTGGGAATTTATTCAGTATATAAGTATAAAACAAGCCTAATAACTTGAGTGAAAAATGTTGGAGCACTTGCAGAGTGCTAGAGCAGGTGGGAACTTCCACATGTGTCACAGGAGGGCCGCCGTAAAGTCTCCATTGAGGGATCCACGAGCACCGTGTGTTAGCCACAGTTGGAGCCTTGATAAGCCTCATGGAGATGTCAGTTCTGTGTCTCTGGATGGGAGTGGTCCAGGGCTGCAAACTGGGGTGCCGCCCACACGCTGTCTGGCCAATCAGAACGTGCTTCAAAGGCACGGCCTCGCTGCCTTCATCAGCTCTGATGAAGGCGAGGCCGTGCCTTCGAAACGCGTTCTGATTCCATACTGCATGTGGAAGTTCCCACCCGCACTAGCACTCTGCAAGTGCTCCAACGTTTTTCACGCAAGTTTTTAGTGTTGTTTTATACTTCTATACTGAATAAATTCTTAAGCTGTTTAAAGGATTGGCTTGGCGCTTCTCTCCTCCTTTCGCTTTCCTATTGTTCTGTTCTGCCTTCTTTGTCTCTGTGGGTCCTTAATTTGTTCCGGTCTGTTTTGCAGACTTCTGTTAAACCTCTAAGAAATTTCCTTGTTGCACAAGGTTGTCTTTGGTTGCCATTACATTGGCTTGCAGGGCGCCTTCCCTAGTTATTCACCAGGATAAGGCAGTGTTGACGACTCCGTCCCCCTCCTAACTGGTGGTTTCTTCATTCCACATGTATCAGGACATAGTGTTGTCATATTTTTATCCTTAAACTGCAGCCTAATGAGCAAGTTGCTTCACTCTTTTTGGATGTTCAAGCTGTTTGAGTACATCTGACGTCTACAGCTTTGTTTTAACAGCCTGATTCCCTGTTTGTTCTCCCTGAGGTTCCTCACAAGGGTCAGGTTGCTTCTTGATAAAAAGTAATTCTAGGTGGATTCCTCGGCACATTTCCAGGCCTATTGTATCAATGTCCAGGTTCCTCCTTTCCTGGTCAAGCCCGATTCTACCATGGGTGTCAGTGCTTCCTGAGCTATTCAGCTTGAAGATTCTGTTCAAGTTTGTAAGGCTGCTACCTGGCCTTCTCATCATACATTTACGAAGTTCTACCAGGTAGATGTTCACGCCTCTGTGATTGCCAGTTTTGGGTGAAAGGTCTTGTAGGTGATCTTGTAGTGGGTTTCCTCCCATTCTGTTTTGGGTCTTGGGTGTGTTGGCCTTGTTGGTGTATTTCCCACCAATCTTATTCAGTTCTTTAGGTTATCCCAAGTAGTAATGAATAACAAATCCTCTGTCCTGTGATGCAGAATTAGGAATCTAGTGTTTTTGTCTTGCCTGTAAAAAAAACAATTCTTGGAGTACAGGACCTGAACATCCCCCCTCCTACAAAAGGCTTGGGGCCCTTTTCACACGGGCGACAGTTCAGGTCCGCCTGTCAGTTTTTTAGGTGGACCTGAACGGACGCTCCGTGCACTTCTATGGAGCCACGGATGTCAGCGGTGACATGCCCGCTGACATCCGACCCGCTCCGATCCGCCAAAGTGTGACGGAGGAAAACCCTATTTTCCATCTATCCGATCAGATAACTGACTCTACGGTCCATCGTCGTCCGATTTCCCCCCCCCCCCATAGGGGAGAGCGGCGCTCTGACAGGTCGGTCCCTGCACAGTGTGCCGAGACAGACCTGTCATCTGCCTGCTCAGCGGGGATCGATGGAGCGATCCCCACTGAGCTAAAGCGGAGCCCGCACAGGGACAGCCCTGTGTGAAAGGACCCTTTGGTTGAGGCCTAAGACTGAGTTGAATTGGGAGCCAGGGTGGGGATTCCAGACTTTTTTTTTTTTTTTGAGGCCAGTGTTTATTTACCATAATCCCCATGAAGGCATGAATATCTAGTCCTTTTGATATACTTCAAAAGAAGGTGTGTGTTTTTTTTTTTCGTTTTTTTTTCTTCCCCCAAGTCAAAGTAATATTAAAGGTTTGATTTTTCTTTTTTCAATTAAAATAAACATATCACACTTACCTGCTCTATGCAAAGGTTTTGCACAGAGCAGCCCCAATTCGCCTCGTCTTGGGCCCCCACCGGGTGCTCCTAGCCTTTTATTTTCTTTGAGTGCCCCTATGCAAACTAGGTGCTGTGGTGGCTCTCGTGTTAGCTTGCTCCTGAACCCTGCTCTGTGCGAGGAAGAGAGCAGAGAGAGCCTCTGCTCTTGTGTACATCACTGGATCATGATCAGGCTTGGGCAACTTTAAGGGGGGGCGGGTGGAGCTGCTTGCAAAAGTGTTTTTTTTTTTTTTACCTTAATGCAGAAAATGCATTAGGGTAAACAAATTACTTCTGCCTTTTTAAAGCACTTCAACTAAAAATCTTTATTCGCATGTCAAAAGATACCGTATATACTTGAGTATAAGCCGATCCGAATATAAGCCGAGGCACCTAATTTTACCACAAAAAAATGGGAAAACTTGACTTGAGTATAAGCCTAGGCTAGGGTGTCCATCTGCATGCCTCACTGTGCCCGTGCCTCACTTTACCTCACTGTGTCCATGCCTAGACTGCCGTTTAACATGGGAGTCTACGGAAGGGGTGCCTGGCTTTGAAAAATCGGTGCTCCCCAACCGTAGGTCCCCCAGACAAAAAATGTTGGACACTTGTAGAGGAGAAATGGGGCTACATGTGTGCCAAGTTTCGGGTCCAGGGGACCTACGACCAGCCAGTACCGGGTCCCCAAAATCACCAAAGAAATGACCGTTTAACATGGGAGTCTTTGGAAGGGGTGCCCGGCTTTGAAAAATCGGTGCTCCCCGGCCGTAGGTCCCCCGGACAGCAACCTTTGCACAATTGTAGAGAGAGTGAGGCTGCATGTGTCTGACCTACGGCCGGCCAGTACCCGGTCCCCAAACTGCGGGAGATCAGGCGCAAAAAGGTGACTCGAGTATAAGCCGAGGGGGGCATTTTCAGCACAAAAAAAGTGCTGAAATACTCGAGTATATACGGTAACTAGAAAACAAGCAGCCAAATAATGACCAATAATGTTAAGTCATTGGGTTATTGCCTTTTTAGTGTTCTTGCCTGGAGTTCTCCTTTAGGTGATTTAAAGATGCTCCACGTTGAAGTGAATTGCGAATAAATGACATAGAATGATGCTGGATAACAAATTATGGCACTGAACACTTGGTGAAAACATTGCCTTTTAATTACAGGCTCTGAAAGCCCGTTCATTCACGGTGCTGTGAATGCTGTATCACTGCTGTTTTGTAGCACTTTTACAGCCATAATTAACTGCATTGGAAGTTCCACAAATGATCTACATGACTATTATTTCTATAATGATTGCCGTTCGCAGGAGGTTTTACAAGCAGCTTGTGAATTTGCCCCGGAGGGCTGCCATAGCCAGAGACAGAGAGCTTCATGAAAGAAGCAGAAATAAATGATGGCAATACATCCTGCTAGTCTGTCTGTTTTATGGGAGCAGGTTGTTTATTGAGCTGTATATCTCCTACGTAATGGGCTGCTTGATTACACACAGGACCGGTAAACGCCGGCTGTCACCTAGGCACTGACCTTCTTACAGTAGGGCAGCAAAGTACTAGCACTTATTTTCCTTTAGTGCCACCTGCTGGGGGTTTATGCAATAAATATCCAATTTATTTATTGAAGATGCTTGCATTTTTTTTTACAGTTTATGCAGATTGGCTCTGCTACTGTAGTGGCTTTGGGTTGATGATAAAATAGGCTTGTAATTTATCTTTGTGTCAGAGTGAACAATGAACGTATGAAACCTTATTTATTTTGAGTCAAAGTTGCCGTTGCCAACCTAATGAACAGGTTTTTATTCGATAAACTGAATTTATATGAGAGCTGCTGATCCTTTAACCTAAGTTATGTAAGATATTGTTAATTTTATAGAAGAGCAGAGGGTGAGCATTTGTTGTGCATCTTTATGATTGTCAATTGTGGGGGGGGGGGGGGGAGGATTGTTGTTGAGACTTCTGTTCATGGATAGGCTCATAGATCAAATGCCCCCAGCATTCTGATTCCCATCAGAATATACGTTAATATATAAAAAAAAAAGTAAACCTGTACAAGCAAAACATGTACCGTATTTGCCGGTGTGTAAGGCGACTGGGCGTATAAGACGACCCCCTAATTTTCCAGCTAAAATGTTGGTTTTGGGATATACTCGCCGTATAAGACGACCCCCTTCTAGTCATGCCTCACCTCACTGTGCCATTGCATGCCTCACTGTGCCATTGCATGCCTTGACGATCCCATACCTTATCCCTGACATGCAGAATCTCAGTCAGACCGCGGCCGTCCATTTTTCAAAAGCCGCGCCTCCTCCTCGTGCTGTTCTGTGATAGGCGGAACACTCAGCTTCCCAGCAGACACTGTGTTCAGTGTTCCGCCTATCACAGATGCCCTCTCATCCGAGGGCGAGAGGGCATCCGTGATAGGCGGAACACTGAACAGAGGCTCTGCTGGGAAAATGAGTTTTCCGCCTATCACGGAACAGCACGAGGAGGAGGCGTGGCTTTTGAAAAATGGACAGCCGCGGTCTGACTGAGATTCTGCATGTCAGGTACCGGCGTATAAGACGACCCCTGACTTTTGAGAAGATTTTAATGGGTTAAAAAGTCATCAGCTTATACGCCGGAAAATACGGTACTTAAAGAGGAAGAAAAAACCCTGATGGGTTTCACTTCCTCTTTATTTCCCTGAAAAGGTAAAGCATAATGGGCTACTCATCGCATAGTAGCCCATTATGTGTCACTTGCCTGAAACAGAAGCCTGCGATGTCACCGCTGTCCCCACTAGCAGTGAGTGTCCATCTTCACCTCCCTCTTCCTTCCGGGGCCGCAAACTCTGACTCTGTGACTGTCCGGCGTCGCATGACGTCACTCCCGGGAGCTGCCAGTCACGTGAAGGTTTAGAAGATATTTCCAGCACCTACAGGTAAGCCTTAATCTGGGCTTGCCTGTAGGTAAAAGTGGTTGTACAGGGTGTACAACCACTTTAAAGAGTATTACAAAGGAAAAAAGACAATGATGCAACGGCAAAACAAAAAAGTTTTAAGAATGAAAATACTTAGTGATTGTAAAGTCTTGTTTTAAAAAAAAAACAAACTAACAAACATGTTATACTTGCCTGCCCTGTGTAATAGTTTTGCACAGGGCAACCTGGATCCTCCTCTTCTCGGGTCCTCGTCTGTGCTCCTGGCCCCTCCCTCCTGTCGAGAGCCGTTCTGCCCCGCCCCTCTCTCTCCTGATTGGCAAACTGACCTTGACAGCCACGGGAGCCAATGGCGCCACTACTGTGTCTCAGCCAATCAGGAGGAGAGTCACGGATGAGGGACTCATGAACATTGCTTGGCAGAGATGATGCTCAGGTAAGTATTGGGGGTGCTGAGGAGGCTGCTACACAAAAAGTTTTTTGTATTAATGCATAGACTGCATTAAGATAAAAAAAAAAAACTTCTACCTTTACAACTCTTAACGGCATCCTGATTCTGTGCGTTCAGCAGAGTTCAATCAATGAGCGTAAGATGTGTCGGTGGTTCTGATTTTAGCTGATGTTCCTTGCTCGATGTTAAAAAGAGTTCCAGACTGCTTATTTAGCTCCTCTTTTCTGGTCCATGAGGAGGGTATTGACAAATGTTTGACAGAAATGATCTGACCAATCAAGAGTTGACAGATGGGAGGTCACAGGTTCATGTCCGTACAGTTTTCTATAGGTATTAATATCTTTTAATATTTTTAAATACCTACAGGCTAATGTCGTGTGTGTGTGTTCACACACACACACACACACACACACACACACACACACACACACACACACACACACACACACACACATATATATATATATATATATATTTATGGTCGGAGCCCTCTGTCCGAAGAGATGGATCACATAAACACGTCACAAGAGTAACAACACAAATAAGACCTGAAGTGCGGCCTGGCCTTTTGTACGGTATGCCAAAGAAAGGGGCCATACCTGAATAGAAGTGATAGATAATTCTGCTGAGAATTGCTGTAGAGGAGTGCCCTAGAAAAGGGAGATATGGGTGGGTGGGTACCGCGCACTACAGCCGACGCTGACCCTCGTGGATGGTCTGTATAAGTACCCCTCGAACTCCTCCCATAATTTCAGGCTAGCATACCAGCCTTCCTATTTATGGTCGGAGCCCTCTGTCCGAAGAGATATGGATCACATAAACACGTCACAAGACTAACAACACAAATAAGACCTGAAGTGTGGCCTGGCCTTTTGTACGGTATGCCAAAGAAAGGGGCCAAAAAGTCACACAAGGTTAGGAAGGAATTGATCTATTATGTCAGGTAAACCACTATAGAGCGAGACTGTTAAAGGCTCGTGATATTTCTGACTGAGGATCGGGGACGTGTCGGGCGAAACACAAGGATTTCCACCTGCCTATCTTCCTTATTGCGTGGTCAGGAACTCTGTTTCGTGATGTTGCTGGGGCTGCTCTAATGCGAAAGCGAGTCCTGAGTAACATCCTGGGTCAAGGCCCGAGATGCTCAGGAGTGTTCTGACGTGGCTGACGAACTGGTTCCCGCTTAGGGGTTCAGTTGGGAAAGGTAGTAGAGGGCTGTCCTCAGATGGCTCGGACAGCAGAGTTTACCAATTACCGTAGAACGGCCATGGCGTTGTGTGTCTGGAAAGGTTTAATGTCTACTCCGGGACCGGGTTGTATCATTTCCGACACCGTCGGGTGTAGGATGAAATGACTTCGGTGGCAAGTCGGGTGGTGCCCGAGTAGTACTCGGCATTTAGGGCTGGTGATAGTAATTCGCCGGCCGTAAAATCGTAAAAGGCTAGGTAAGTGGCTGCTTGAACTACCAGGCTGGGCCATAGACCGAAGGGAGAACGTGAAAGGATAGCAGACATGTCCCGGAGTATGGCGCTGGTCATTGGTAAGCGTTTGGTACTAGAGTGTGGTTGCCGCCACCTGTAGTGTGTTGGCGGATCAGGATGCATTGACGAGGGAGGTAGCACCATGGAGGTGCTATCCGATTCCAGAGTTGGTTGCGACTAATGTGGGACGCCGGACATGGTCGAGTCGGCTCCGGCTTCTGTGAAAGGATGTGGCATGGTCAAGCGGGATAGCGCGTCGGCCGAGGTGTTGCATTGACCGGGGATGTGGACACTGAGGCTACTGAGCTGATGATGTAGGGAAAGTAGCAACAGCCTGCGTGGGAAGGACATGACGGACAACGATTTATTGACCTGCCTTTGTTAACGACTGTGACTGTAGCCTGGTTGTCTGTGGCGAACGTGGCGGTCTGTCCTGCCCGGGGCTGCCCCGTACTTGAGTTGCTGCGACTATGGGGTAGATCTCAAATAGAGAGGAGGACTGACTAAAAGCGGAATTGTGAGCATCTCTGATGGATCGGATCTCCTGAAACCAATGATGGCCAAAAGTTGCAGCGAAGCTTGTGGAAGCTGCTACGTCCGTGATTATCTGAGGTGATGAGGAAAATGCTGATGGGATAAACAAGGGTCTACCTATCCGGTCTCAAGGAATTGGTCCCCCATGGCCAGATCCTGCTACGGAGGCTGCGTCTAGCTTAATGACTTGGTCAGGGTCTTGTGCCTGGGAGAGGAACACTAAGAAGCGTGCGATAAAGGATCGCCCTTGAGAGACGATCCTCATCGAGGTTTGAGCATGCCCAGTAGGGATTGTAGCTGTGGGTTAGTGCACCCTTGCGTGTCGGTGAACGTATGGATGACTGTCCTGATGCGGGTCAATCTACCGAGAGGTGGGCTGGCCCGCATGGCGCGTTTGTCTAGAATGATTACCAGGAAGGAGATGAACTGTGCCGGTCTTTCTACTTTCTTCACGGTTGTGGGCACATCAAGGTTTTAAAGACCTCTCTTGGACTCCTTAGATCTCACAAGAATCCTAAACCATCGGGAGAACTCCTGTGAGGGTATGCTGGAGTTTGACTGGGTAGTTTTGGAATGAGTCAGGCAGTGTAACGAGTCCGGTGTGGAACCCTGTAGTGTCCCCTGTACTAGAAAGGCTGCTGGAGAGGAAGTTGGATGTGAGGAGAGAAAGTCTAGCCGCCCAAAGTGCATGTGGCCTGGTCCAGCTGGACTCTGCTGCTTGGCGCCGCAGGTATTTCTAGGGAGAGTCTTCTGGCACAGGAGGCGGATGTGCAGAAGTTTGTGGTGGGGTAAAAGCAACCCTTGAAGTTAAGTTGCTGGAGATGGCTGCGCCCCGGTGCTCAAATTGGACATCCTAGTCTGACTGGGAGGACTGGTTACATCTCTAAGGCTTCCAGAGGCTACCACGAACTTGTCGCTTTCGAGTTTGCGAGCGAGCCTGGGGTCCTTGGCCATTAGGATGACTGAGACGTCCCCCTAGGCACGCGGCTTGTTCCCTGTTATGACCTGTGCCGAAGATGCGTGGGGATGCTAGGTTCGCGTCCTATCGCTTAGGATGTCCTTCCTGATGCCCGCTGGGACCAGGTGCGAAGAAAAAGGGGTGCAAGCGTCGGGCGTACCTACAGTGGGGGGTTCGGTAACGACGGTGGAGACTGGGGCTGATAGGGGCGCGGCTGACCGTGTTTCCAGGGCCCCTACTCTAGCCTGGACGTCGGTGACTGCGGTTGCCAGTGTGGTCACCAAGGCGTGTAGCTGAGTAATGCCGAGGATATCGACTGCAGCAGAATTTGTCTGGTAGAGTTGCCGCTGGTTATGGAACAGCAGCCTAACAGTTTGGTTTTCCTGGCCGTGGCCGGGTAGGGGATGCCCCTACGGCGTAGTTCGGCTGTAAGCCTGGGGATGGTCCAGCCCTGAGGGACTGTGTGGAGTCGTCCGCTGAACCCGAACGTGGTGACGGTGGGACGAAGGTAAAGTCATCGCAGTCGGTCTGCGACATGTTGGGGGCTGAAGAAAAACGAGAAAGAAAAGGGGGGGGGGGAATGTATGTTTATAGAGTGAGATGCCAGGTATGGAGGGGATAGAGGAGGTACGAAAGTGGGTAGGGAGAAGGAAGGGAGGATGGACAGAATAAGGAATGACAGGCGCAGAGGATAGCCAAGTTTTGCGTACGAGCGCTTGTTGAGTGTAATTTAGAAAACTCAAAAGAGTGCGTGGCAACCGAGGTGAGCCAGGAGGTGACTGGCTAGGTAACCGATAGCTCGGGTGCCGTCTGTGCTTGGCACAGACTGATGAACCAGAGCCCCCAGGGCGTACTGGGGCGGGTAGCTGGAGTCTGGTATACTAAGTAGGAATGTTTCGATCTGTAGTTCAATGACGTGTGGTCGGTCTGCCAACTCCTGCACTGCCAGCAAGGTGATGTTGGCGACCTTGTCTGCGTAGTGAAGGATCTCGGATCGGCTTCGAAAACAGAGTGTCATGCGTAGAAGTATGTGGCAGTTGCTAGCGCCTGGTGAGCGGTCGAATTGTGTATGTGAAGACAAATATGTCGTGAAAGAGTGCGGAGCGAAAGCAAGGAGGGGCCTTGCGTTTACGCACCTGACTTGAGCCCTGTCTTGGTCGAGACATGGGTCGACCGGGACCTGTGAGGAGGGTGACGTAGAGATATATATATATGTATATATATATGTGTGTGTATATATATATATATATATATATATATATATATATATATATATATATATATATATTATTATTATTATTATTTTTATTTTTTTTTCTCTGTTTTTTTTTCGTTTTTTTTTTCTTTTTTAATATATTATATTATATATATATATATATATATATATATATATATATATATATATATATATATATATATATATATATATATATATATATATATATATATATATAATTTTTTTTTTTGTAGGCGTGAAGAGTTGTGGGAGCGGTAGGTAGCTCCGGGTGAAGAAGTGTGTAAGACCCCCCTGCCCCTTCTTATTTTTATTTTTTTTTTTTATCGGGAGATATCGTCCGACCTGGATTGCAGGGTGGACGGGATGGAAACTCAATCTAACTGACGTGTGTGGTGGAAAGGGATAGAGAAATCGGTGAGTAGCCGTTTCACTACTGGAGGAGGTGAGTGGCTGGTGTGCAACCACTCGTCGAACGCTCGCAGCGCTTGCGAGGAACAAATGCCTTAAGGAGACGAAAGAAGAAGAGTTTGTGACTTTCGAGTGTGTGGGGATGGCCGTTTCGTGATGAAACGGGAGTGGTAAGTAATGGGTGTGTATAGCGGCTTGGGGTTCGAATCATTGTGGCCGATGCTACGGCTGGATTCGTAACGTTCTGAGACATTCGACGTTGTATCGGAGGTATGGGTCGGAGCTGCTTAGAGCCGGGTATGCGACTGCGAACGAATTGGTTGTTTCAGCCGAGGATCCGAAACTTGGAGCCGATGCTACGACTGGATTCGGGTCGGTTAAAGAAGTTTACTGCTGAAGATCGGAGCGGTATGCGCCGGTGGTGCGACTGTGACTCGACCGATTGAAAATGCCATAGAGCCGAAAATTTGAGCCACTGCTACGACTGAATTCGGATCAGCTCGAAAGTTCGATGTTTGTGGACCCGAGCCGTGGTGCGACTGAGCCCAGAACGGCCATGTTAGCGGAGGATGCGAACCTTTGAGCCGATGCTACGACTGGGTTCGGATCGGATAGGAGGGTCAGTTGCTAGAGATCCGAGTCGATTGAGCCGGTGAAGCGACTGGACTCGGATCGCTTGGGAATGCCATTGGTTCGAAAGTTTGAGCCTATGCTACGACTGAATTCGGATGGTTTAGCGGTTCGATGTTTGTAGGTCCGAGCCGATGAGCCGGTGGTGCGACTGTGCTCGGAACCAACGTGGATGCCAGAGATCCGAATCTCTAAGCCGATGCTGTGCCTGTATACGGGCTGATAACGGGTGCAAGGCGGGATTTGAATTTCCCGGGTCCGAATCGTAGCGCCGGAGATACGGCTGGATTCGGACGGGTGTTCGTTGTTTCGAAGTTGAAGGGGCTTGTGATTGTCGAGGGTCCGGCCTGTAGTGCCGATTGTTTAGCGACAAGAGCCGGCCCAGACTGTTTGGTGTATGGTGTAAGTAGGAGGTGTGGGGCATCAGTAAGGTGAAGGGAGAGTATCGTAGGAGGTGTAGGGCATCAGTGACTAGGGATAAGGAAGTGCAGTGTGGGATACCAGTCCGACGACTGGGTATCGGATGTGCGACTGAGGCGAGAGCCTTGCGAGCTGTGAGTAATTCGTACAACAGCTCTGAGAGCCGTAGTGTCTGGACGGACCGTTACCGGTAGCGACGTGGGTGTGACAGGGTACGAAAGACAACTGGACTAGTCGATAAACATACGATGCAGACGGAAAACACGGGGTTATGAACCGTGTGATTTTTGTAAAAGAAGAAACGTGTAACGGCCGGTCCTACCTGCGACCGCGAGCGGGGATACGATCAACTGCGAGCGAAGCTGGAAGGTACGAAAGCAACTACACGGACGTTGCGAGTCGTAAGGCGTCGGCTGATGACGATGAATACCGCGCACTACAGCCGACGCTGACCCTCGTGGATGGTCTGTATAAGTACCCCTCGAACTCCTCCCATAATTTCAGGCTAGCATACCAGCCTTCATATATATATATATATATATATATATATATATATATATATATATATATATATATATATATAGTGTGTGTGTGGCGGAGCCTCACACTCCCTCTCGTGTTTCCTCGTTTGAGTGGCTTGTGTCTAGGGGTACCTGGGAGAGGAGAGTGCAGGAACACTACGCCAAGCTCTCCCCTCGTATGTGTATGAGGGTTGAGCAGAGTTACTTGAATTACCTCCGGGTTTGTTCACTGCATACAAAGCCTCCAGCTGTTCCGTGGAGATGTGTCTGCCAATAACATAGAGCCCCACACCAATCGAAAGTCCAACACACTCCTTTGTGTTCACCCTGAAAGTAGAGAAATAATCAGTTGAACTTTCAGTAACAGACAGACAGGGGTGTGTATATACGAGTAGGCCCAGGCACAACTGAACTCTCCTATTCCTTTGCTAGCGAATAGGCCTGGCGCACGGTCTCTGCCACCGACCGTGAGTTTTGGTCGCTGCCACCGACCGGATGAATCATTGAGGCCCCTGCCACAGGCCTAATAGCAGGTCTCTGCCACTGACCTGATTGAATAGTTGGACCGCTGCCACCGGTCATTGAACGTGAACCACCTTCCTCTCTGAACTTGGCCCCTGTTCGGGAAAGATATCCCTCCGGGCGGTCTCCAGAGGTTCACCCGGCACTGGCAATCTGCTGCACCAGGTCTTCGGATGAGTCCCTCCTCCGGTCCCTTACGCCTCTGGATTCGGGTGCCCCACTCCCGGGGCCCCCTAGGACAATCCCTCCCTTGCGGGACCCAGCGGAAGGTACTGGGCCCCAGGCCTCCGGCTGAGCACCTCACCCCAGACTGAAGGTGTCTGGGATGGAACACGAACTCCAGGTGTCCAGGCCTAGGCCACCTGGACACCGACCGCGAAGGTGCCTGGGCCTCTAACCTCGTGGCGAAGATATCCGCCCCCTTTATACCCTCTCCCAGCAAGCACGGCGGGTTCCCCGCCCCGCCGTACAACCGCTGCGAGAGGTCACAAAGGGTACGGCACTGCAGCGATGGTTCAACCCCGGCCCAAAGTGACAGCGCCACCTGCTGGGCCACAGGGAACTATGCATCACTGGTGTGTTTTATATATATATATATATATATATATATATATATATACACTCTCACTCACACATATACACTCTCACTCACACACACACACACACTCTCACACACACACACACACTCTCACACACACACACTCTCACACACTCTTTTCTAGCATGGAATTATAAATTTTTGAATAAATACATATATATTGGGCATCGGATGGCTATTTCCCCTAGGAGAGATAATGGGCCTAATCTGCTCCCGGTACATCATAGCATAGTGGTTTAGGTAAATGTGTCCTATTCTGTTTGTACAGGCCTGACGCCCATTAGCATGAGACTGGGTTTTGGATTGTCTGGTAATGGGGTGTAGATAGGCAAACTCAAAAGGTTATCTGGTTCCCCTGCTTTGTTGTGATGTTAGTTAATAGTGTTGAGAGGGCCTGCAGTGTCCCCTCAATGGACTAATAAGGATGTCTTGGAATGCTGCTAGAAGTTTAATTGTATAAGATGACGGCCTAATGTAGCCAGGTCTTGAAGATGGGAGTCACTGCTCTTAAAAAAAAAAAAAAAAAAAAAAAAAAAAAAAAAAGAAATCTCATAGTTGATTGATTTTCAAACAATATGGCTGCCCTGTGTCCTCTTACTCTGCATTATCATCACACTGTTCATCTTGGATTAGCATCATGCCTTTCCATGGTACTGTCGGGCAGCCCACCTGCACCATGAAATTGTTTGATGCTGTGTGAAAATAAAGGGTGGTGTAGTGATGTGAACATACTACAGGTGGCACCCCTGACACCCCAAGACAGCACACAAGGTTGAGAGGCTGTGGCACTCCGATTGAGAAATGCTGCAGTAGTGTGCCATTTAAATGGCAGCTCTGAGTCTATTGGGGCTTCTGACCATCAAATTTTAAAATGGTAGTGCCCAACAACCGTCTCAGGGCTTTTGGATGTTTACCCATGGGAGAAGTTAGGACTCCACCTGTCAGACAGGCAAGTATTGATATTTTGCAGGGGGGTCAGTTTGTAGGCTTCAGACAAGGAAGAAAAGCCTGGCTGCAGAGAGTGAAATCTACTGGTGGAAAGTACAGTAGCTGTTATACCTGCTTGAGAAGAAGCTTTGTTATTTTGAATTGAGTTTTACCATAGTGTTTGTTTTTTTGTTTTTTTTGTAGGTGCGGATCTTGTTCTCCAAAGGCCCTTTCATTGCAGTCTTTGCAAGTGACCCACATATTATCATCAAGGCAATCAACCAGAACCTCAATAGTGTCCTGAGAGACTCCAACATTAATGGCCATGACTACATGCGCAATATTGTCCACTTGCCTGTCTTCCTCAACAGTCGTGGGCTTAGCAATGCAAGGAAGTTGTATGTGGCAGCAACTACTAATGGAGATGTGCCAGGCGTGGATAATGCAGGTGGGACCTGTTTGAGAGTACTACCATCATAGGGCTCATTGGTGGAAACGAGCAATGCTAAATATTTGGTGTGGCCTACAACCGCAGCATTTGGGGAAATCAAACTTGTTTTGTTGCTGTGAAGAATGTATAATATAATTTGTTCTCCAGCTTTCATTGACCTGCCTCAAGTTTTTCCTGTTATAGAGGGCGGAACCATGATAGACTGATCTGTGCAGCTGAAAATTCACTTAGTCCGAATAAGAGATAATTGGCTGCAGACCACATGCAACTTCTTGCCATAGTCATGGCAGCTTTAAGATCTAAGGGGCAGTAATTAAATTGCCCCCCCCCCCCCATAAAAGAAAAATAGAATGGTATGTAAGCATGTTTAAATTAAAGAAAAACAGTCACGATTAGGCTTCATGTACACGGGACGTTGTTCAACCTCTCCTGAACGATTTAACGTGACAGCTAGAAACCAGTGTCTAAAAATGGCCGTTTAGCCGAGTTTGCGTCTAGAAGCATTTGAAAACATTTTTTTTTTGGTTAAAATGAAAAATGTCGAAACGAAACGCTGCTAAATGCAAAATGCCGCGTTTAGCCACGTTTGGCGCTTCAACTGCCTCTAAACACAGCTTCTGAACGTATTTTTTTGGGTTCAAGAAAAGCCTCTTAACACAACTGCCTAGAAACGACTATAAACGAACCAGTGTACATGTACTGATAAGATCACATAGAGGAGAGTTCAGGAGCAGTTGGAAAAAAATGCCCAACTGCTCTTAAACATCCGTTTACCCGCAGCAGTGTACATGAGGCCTAAGGCCCCATGCACACGAGACGCTGTTATTTGCTGTTGAACGCGCGTTCAGAGGCAGTTGGACACTTTTTTCAACTGCTCCTGAACCCATTCAATGTTATCCTATGTGTCCATGCACACAGTCTCGTTTATTGCCGTTTTTAGGCAGTTGCGTTTAACCTTGTTTTTCCAGAAGCAAAAAAATGGGTTCAGACGCAAAAGTTTTCCACGTTTCAGACGCAAAACGCGGCTAAACGCGGGTACCGGCGTTTTGCCGCGATTTCGTTTATTAGTGTTTTTAAAGGTGACCTATTTTTTTACATTAGAAATCTCAAAAATGATGGCAAATGATGAAAAACCATCAAAAAAATATGAAAAAAAACTGTAATTGCTTGCATTGCACTGTAGACAATCCACAACTTGTGGCAGGTGACGTGGCAAGTGGACAATCCACAACTTGTGGCAGGTGATGTTGCCAGGTGACGTGGCAGGTGGAAATCCACAAATTGTGGCAGGTGACGTAGCCAGGTGACGTGGCAAGTGGACAATCCACAACTTGTGGCAGGTAACGTGGCCAGGTGACGTGGCCAGGTGACATGGCAGGTGACGTGGCAGGTGGACAATCCACAAATTGTGGCAGGTGACGTGGCAAGTGGACAATCCAAAACTTGTGGCAGGTGACGTGGTCAGGTGACGTGGCATGTGACGTGGTCAGGTGACGTGGCATGTGACGTGGCCAGGTGACATGGCAGGTGATGTGGCAAGTGGACAATCCACAACTTGTGCCAGGTGACGTGGCCAGGTGACGTGGCAGGTGGAAAGCCACAAATTGTGGCAGGTGACGTGGCATGTGACGTGGCCAGGTGACATGGCAGGTGACGTGGCCAGGTGACGTGGCAAGTGGACAATCCACAACTTGTGGCCAGGTGACATGGCAGGTGGAAATCCACAAATTGTGGCAGTTGACGTGGCCAGGTGACGTGGCAAGTGGACAATGCACAACTTGTGGCCAGGTGACGTGGCAGGTGACGTGGCAAGTGAACATTCCACAACTTGTGGCAGGTGACGTGGCAGGTGACATGGCCAGGTGACATGGCCAGGTGATGTGGCAAGTGGACAATCCACAACTTGTGGCAGGTGACATGGCCAGGTGACGTGGCAGGTGGACAATTCACAACTTGTGGCAGGTGACGTGGCCAGGTGACGTGGCAAGTGGACAATGCACAACTTGTGGCAGGTGACGTGGCCAGGTGACGTGGCCAGTGGACAATCCACAACTTGTGGCAGGTGACGTGGCCAGGTGATGTGGCCAGTGGACAATCCACAACTTGTGGCCAGGTGACGTGGCAGGTGACGTGGCAAGTGGACAATTCACAACTTGTGGCAGGTGACGTGGCCAGGTGACGTATCAGGTGACGTGGCAAGTGGACAATCCACAGCTTGTGGCAGATGATGTGGCAAGTGATACGCTAAATACAAGTACACTGCTGCTCTCTCAGCTGCTGGTCTCCCAAAATGGCTGAAATGGTTAAATAATAATGTTTTTTGAGCTTAGGGAGGGTCTTATGATGTTTCTTAACTAAACGCCTATAGACGCAAACGCGGTAAAACGCCGCTAAAATCGCGGCAAAACGGGCGTTTTTAAACGCCGGTTTTAGCCTTGAAAAACGTGTGTTCAGCAGAGTTTGCACCGGCGTCTCGTGTGCATGGGGCCTAAGGCTTCTGTTCGCAGCTGAATGTAGCGCCTAGAATTACTATGCATGTGTAGGCTTGCTTATGGAAGCTTTTTGTTTTTTGCTTCTTTATTTAGCTTTTCCTGCTTCATCTAAGCTGGACTTTTTGCTATCGGAGCAGTTCACACTGTCCTGGTGCATTAATGCACATTACCTTAAAGCAGGGATCCTCAAACTACGGCCCTCCAGCTGTTGCAGAACTACAAATCCCATGAGGCATTGTAAAACTCTGACATTCACAGACATGACTAGGCATGATGGGAATTGTAGTTCCTGAACACCTGGAGGGCCATAGTTTGAAGACCCCTGCCTTAAAGTATACCTAAAGGCAGAACTTTTTGGGATACAGTGGAGAGGGACCGTTTTCATTGCGGTTTGTGCCCCTATTAGGAAGATTCACCCTCCTATTTTTCCTGTTTACCATTATCATTAAAGCTGAAAGTTAAGAAAAAAAATCCCAAATTTTGGCTGGTCCTCAGAAAAGTAATAGAGGGGAAATTTTCCAATGGGGACACTAGTTCTGGTGACCTGGGGGTCCCCAAGGAACTCCCTTCATTTGCAGGAATTTCCTTTCACTTCCTGTTTGGCTATGGGACAGGAAGTGAAGGGAAATCTCCACAATGGGACACGGATGAGGAAAATTAAATCTGACGGGGTTCTCTGTCTACTATAAATGTTGAAGTATGTTCTTCACACTAATTTGTACTGAGGGAGCCAATGGAGTGAAACTACTTAAAGTGGTATTGAACCCAAAAAGTTTTTTTTTTTTTATACATGGCAGCTTACCAATCTTTTAGATGTGGTGGCGGCTGTATTCGTTTTCTTTTCTTTGGCCTTTTACCTGGTGATCTGTCCATTAACATACCTCCAGTATTAGTGAGACACAACTCAGAAGGAATGAGCAGAGAAGGCACAACAGATAGCAGCATTGTTAGTCTGGGGGGAGGGTAGTGTTAAATGTATTTTAGCAGATTTAGATACGCTAACATATTGAAGCCAAACTCTCTCTCACTTTATAGACCGTTACAGCAAACGTGTTTTTTTTTTGTTTGTTTTTTTCCCCTGGGATAAAGAGTTTGCAAGAATAAATTAAACACCTGAACTCTGGAAGATTTACCCCCCCTTCATGACCAGGCCATTTATTTTTTTGCTATACAGCAGTGTTACTTTAACTGACAATTGTGTGGGCATGCAATGCTGTACATCAATGACATTTATTTATGTAATTTTTTTCCCCCCACAAATAGAGCTTTCTTTTGGTCGTATTTGATCACTACGTTTTTATTTTTTGCGCTATAAAGCACAAACGCCAACAATTTTTGAAAAAAAAAAAACTATTTGCTACTTTCTGCTATAAAACATATCCAATAAAATGTTAAAAAAATCAAAATTCTTCATTCATTTAGGCCAATATGTATTCTGCTACATATCTTTGGTAAAAGAAAATCCCACTAAGCGTTTAATTGGTTTACGCAAAGTTAGGGTCTACAAACAATTGTGTGTATATGTATATACAGTGTGTGTGTGTGTATGTATATATATATATATATATATATATATATATATATATACTGGTAATAGCAGCAATCAGCAACTTATAGAGAGGCTGTGATATTGCGGTGGATATTCTGACACTAGCTCTCACTTTGTGGGGACCAGTGACACTAATAAAATGATCAGTGCTAAAAATATGCACTATCACTGTACTAATGACACTGGCTGGAAATGGGTTAAACATCTAGGGCGATCAAAGGATTAAATGTGTGCTTAACCAGTGTTTTTGTGTTTACAATTGGGTGCGTTCACTAAGGGATGTGCTGGTTTTTCTTCCCTCCTTTGCAGGGAAACACCATCCACATCCCTGCTGACAGGACTGAGCTCTGCCTGGTTTACATAGGCAGAGCTCTGTTCTGCCTTTCTCCTTGCTGATCAGCAGGTGCATATACTTTAAGTTGTTTCTCTTATCCATGTAAACTGATGGTCTGCTGGAGAGCTTGTGTTTATGAAAAACAATAGACTTGCTGGCTGGATCTCTAGATGAAAAAAGAAGAATATAAGCCTAAAAAAGGAATGCAGCCATCACATCTAAGAATTGGTAAGCTGCAATATGATTAATAAATGTAATACTGCTTTGAACGCTGCAGAACAGTGACTATTAAGTCGTTGTGGAACTTTGGCTGCCAGATTCTGTTTTTAATAGGATTTTTGGTGTCCAATCCTTGTGGATTTACAGGCACTGCAAGGCAACAAAACTAACTTTTGTGCCACCGTGTTATGCCTAGATTTTACACTGTTTTTAGTTGCGTATCAGTGGTCTGTTATGTTTCCCATGGCTGAGAAGTTCCTTTTAAAACATACACCCCTTTTTTTCCTTTTAGGTGGCCATGAGGATCTTGACCGCAGGGTGTCACAACACAGTCTTGCCGAGACTGCCAAAGTTGGCAGCAAAACAGCCCTAAACAGACGGGTAAGAGGAGGCGGCTAGCTTTTGCAGTCGGCATTCAAGAGCCATTTGTGGGCTTTTCTGTAGTTTTTCCCTTCAATATCACTGCAGCAAGACATCTGTGTTCTGTTTTTTAATTTTCTCCTACATCTGAAATGTCCACCTGTAAAATTCTCAGAAAAGGAAAACGCGTTGCTGTCAAAAGATGGATGAATAAAACGCGTCTTTTCGATTTCTTAAGTATGCTTGGAAAGCGAATCGTTTCCCTACATGGCTGAAAAGTCACTGTGTTCTCCAAATATAGGAAATATGGTGCCTGACCAAACTCTGCTGTTCCCATTACTTGTAGATCGGGCCAATAGCCATGCTGGCTAGATTATAATCCGGTTACTTGGAATGGTGAAATCAGAATTGCGTTGGGCTTCCAGAGTCTGATACTGAAGGTTTATTATATTCTGTATCCTGACTGTTTTAGAAAAGCAATTTTCACTGGGACATAGCCCAGGCAGTATTGACTTTTTCTTATGGCGCTAATAAAAATAAAAACCGCTAGACTAGAAACTTGGAAAATCAAAGACTGAGAAGGTTTGGCTGTCTACAGATAGTTTACTAGGAAGGAAATTTTGCTTTTTGCAGGCTGTTTTTAAGAAGAGGGTTTTTTTTTTTTTATTCCTATATAACTTGCTTCAGCTGCACGCCATGCAATTTTCACTTTACATTTTAATGGACATTAATATCAGACAACTGGGTTTATTTATTTTTTTGTACTTCATGGGACACAGAGCAGCTTTAAGAATTCTTACATCAGTTATGTGCCATGTACAGGTGATTAGACACTGGCAAGAATAATACAGGAAGCCCTCTTTCTGGCATAACCCCTCACCTGCCAGGAAGGTTTCATTTTTTTTTGCCAGTGTCCAAGGTGATGGTGTGCAGCTCTCTACATGATTTACTAGATTCTCAAAGGTTCCAACAGGGATCAGGAGACTGGTTTATCTGGCTAACCTAAGGTTATTGCTAAAGAGGATGGAACCCGGACCCCACACTGAATGTTGCCAGATGGCACTGGACCTGCCCATATGAAACCCTGTGCAATTCTATATTGTCTAGTGCTTGCAGTAAGGTGCTATACAGGTCCAGAGCAGTAGACCCCAGTCGTGGGTTCGAGCCCCTGAAACTATGGCAATCAGTGAAGATTGCCCTCACATGGGTGTCTGGCAGCAAGACTGCGGAATGCTCCTGGGTAGCCCTACTGCTTGCTACTGCAGACTGGCCCCTTTTTCCGCTGTGGACTTGGTACTTTTGGTGTGGTGTGTGAAATATAGTGGGGGGGGGGGATGTGCTGCTGAATGTCCTAGGGTGCTTTGTGTTACGTCTGTGATGCCCTGGTTGTGTCCCTTCCCTATCGGCTGGTTTGCCCTTGGTGGTGTTTCTCTGGTGCTCTCATTGTTTGTTTGTTTGTTTTTGTCTCTTCGCTGGAGAGCCCAGCTTTTGTTTTTCTCCTCTGCCGCCAGCTAGTCATTTT
Source organism: Rana muscosa (assembly GCA_029206835.1). Classification (NCBI taxonomy): domain Eukaryota; kingdom Metazoa; phylum Chordata; class Amphibia; order Anura; family Ranidae; genus Rana; species Rana muscosa. Next base: position 413,259,926 of record CM055121.1, read on the forward strand.
TAGGCCTCATGCCCACTGGCGTTTTTACAGCTGCGTTTTTTGCAGCTTAAAAACGCCTGTCCATGTTATTGTAAATATTTAAAAAAAAAAAAAAAAAACGTCGGAGCTAAAAACGCGACCGCGCGTTAGTGCGCGTTTTTGCGCGTTTTTTGACGCTCGCGTTTTTTCCTGCCTAATTCTGACGCTGAGGAACGCACTGGCCCTGGGTTTTTTTTACAGCTTACAAACGCCTATGCTCTTTACAGCTCAAAAACGCCTAGGTGGGCATGAAGCTATAGACTAACATGGACAGGCGTTTTTAAGCTGTAAAAAACGCTCAAAAACGCGGCTGAAAAAACGCCCGTGGGCATGAGGCCTTAGACTTTTTTTGCCTATTGTGTAATAATTGCACCTGGCCTTTTCTCCTGGGTTGTTTTCAGTCCTATACCAAGGCAAGGGGCAGGTTTGATTCCCACCCCCTGCTCTTGCCAGAGAGTCTGGACGAATGATGTCACGGAGAGACGGCGTGGGCTTCAGTGACCATTTTCTTGTAGAATGGGGCTACACTGTGCTGTAAGAGCATTGTGGCAATAGGGGCATAACAAGACACAGAGCAATGCTATGGAGACTGATTTGATTCCTCAAGGATACAAGCAAGCCCATTCCTAAGAACACGTGGGCACATCCAGGGGGTGGCACTGGTAGTCTGCAGGATATCTTCATAGGCAAACGGCACCCAAGTGCTCTTACACTGAGCCTTCTTATCTGTCGGAGGGACCTTTTTTGTTTCTTTATTTTTTTACAGAGATACCAGTGCAAACAAGTTGACTCGGTTACAACCTCAAAACAAAATGTCTGTCATGGTGGCTTCTGTTCCTAGCATTGTCGGTGGGCAATTTTTTTCTTTTGTCTATTGAAGGACCCATGATCTCAGATACAGTTGTGTTATACTGCTGTCCACAGAACATTTGGGCACTGGCAAACAGAGCAACTGTAAGCCAGTCCCTTTTACCCAGCATGCCTTCGTTTTTTTTTTTCCCAGTTCTAGAAGTTTGGACACCTTTTACTTCAGTAGTCTATCTTTTACTAGTCTTCTATTCCTCTCGCCTCAATCAGGACTTCTTATTACACCACTTCTTGAGCTGGTCTTTATATAGTAGCTAACAGGACTGGTGATTTCTCCACCTTGCTTTGGAGGCTGCACCCAAACCCCGCTTGACTGGACATGCAAGGCTAGCTGTTAATGTGACCTTTGGGTACTTGGCTTTGCAATGTGACAGTTTCCAGATGTGAGTACTGTTAGCCATGGAATGCTTTCCAGCATTGGCAGAGCTCCAGGTGTGACAATGTTTTTGAAGACTGACTTCGTGAGTAGGCCATTCGAGCTAAACCAGGAGCTTTATCAGTTTATGCCACTAAGAACTTCCCAAATTGTTTTGAAAGTGCTGTTTTTTTCCATGGCTAAGGTGAAGGGTGAGGGAAGGAGTGCTAATGTCGTCAACTGGATGGAGTGACGTGCATGCACTCTGCTCTCTCCCACCTTTCAGCCTACAGAACATCATTCTGCTGCTGCTTTGGCTTGTAAAGCACAATGTGGATCTCAAGTCTCTGGACTGTTACCACTGCTTGACTACAGTGGACACCTACAACCCTCACCAACACAAGTTGCCAGGTTTGGGAGTACCTGAGGCCTTGCCTTGTTTTAGGGCTTAGTTGTTACTGCTGCTTGGATGCAAAATGTCTTTGGCGGCTATGGTGACCCCAGCCTAGCCTATACTCCCCTAGTGCTTCTGGGAGCATTTTTTTCACCTTCCGCAGGAAAAACCGGTGCCTGATATCTGGAACCCAGTGCTAGGGTTGTCACTCCATCAGGTGAGGCCAAGCCTTCCCCATGTCCACAGTGGCTTCCATGTCCTCTCAGGACCTTTTTGACTGCATGTGCTCTGGGTTTGGAGCGCTCTGCCTGCTCAGGCTCCAATCGCACTCCAGTATCTTTTCATCTAACCCTTAGATCAGGCCAGGCCTATGGTTCCCATCACCATCTTTGACTCGGATACAGAGTTCCAGCGATATATCGCTGAATAGACTATTTTTGAGGCAACATCATCCCCTGCCATTGGATTTACAGGGGGTTATTTCAAAAAATTTTGATGCAGTTCATCTTTAACCTGCATCTAGAGGAGCAACATGCTATAGGTCTCGTGTCTTTTAGTATCTTCAGTTGAGTGGGTTGGTCTCCTCCCACTGTCCTGGGTGGACCTCACTTGCCAGGGTGTGCCTTAACCTGGGACTTTAATCTCTTTGTCGGGACCTTGCCTTGAGAATACTATCCAGTAAGGATGAGCTCCGGCGTGTTTGCATTGAACATGTGCAGAGCCCGCCAGGAAGTCGGCACCGCACTGCGCTAATCACAGGCAGGGAGACATTTCCTGATCTCTGCAGCCGAGCATAGGGACAATGTCTCCCTGCCGGTGATTAGCGCAGCGCGGTGCCGACATCCTGGCAGGCTCTGCACGTGTTCAATGCGAACACGCCAGAGCTCATCCTTACTATCAAGCGGATGTATAGCTGCTGGATTGCTTTCATTAGAAAGCCGACAGTCTGCTTGTGGAGTGCGTGTAAACCCCCCCCCCCCCCACTACCATCATAAGACATATGACAGTGGCAGTAAAAGGGGTTAAAGTTATTGGGCTTTTTGTCACCAGGCCCTCAGTGTCCTAGATTTTAAAAAGCAACAACCTGTTGTTTTTTTATGTAATACTTTTTCTAAGTTTTACCAGCTCGATGTGTCTGCCTCTACAGATGCTAGTTTTGGGTAAAATTTTCTGCAAGCGGCTATTTTTAATTTTCTTTTGGTTTTGTTTTCTTTTTATTTTCATCTGTTGGGCTGCTTGCCTGTGTTTGGGTGTGTCTGCCGTTCAGTTTAGACTGCTTTTGGGCATCCCTGTTTTTTTTACCATTAAGCTATGTCCATAATAGATTGTAAGCTCTAACGAGCTCTCCGATTCCTCTTGTATTGAATTGTATTGTAACTGTACTGTCTGCCCTCATGTTGTAAAGTGCTGCGCAAACTGTTGGCGCCATATACATCCTGTATAATAATAATCAGTGGACAATAGAGAAAATAGGATTTCTGTACTCTTCATAATATCCTTTTCTCTGTGTTCATTGAAAGACACGGCTCCCTCCCATCATATGCTTATCACTCTTTGACTGCTTGATACAGCTGAGCAGGATTGAAGTGGGAGGGGTTATAAACTCTAAGGGGGCTGGCCTTCTGTTTTTGTGTGCCTATTGACTATTTCTCCTGTAGGCAACAGAATAACCTTAGGTTAATTACTATCAAGCTGTGTAAATCGTTTGACTATGAGAAAAAGATCTTATGGCAAGTATCAAAATGCTGTTTTTTAGCTGGTATTGGTGCCATGCATTTATTTATTTTTTTACTTTAAATTGTTTTCCTCCTAGGATACCTACAGAAGACGTCACATGCAGAGATCGTTTACTCGACAGATGTCCTTCGACCTTACCAAACTATTAGTGACAGAAGACTGGTTCAGTGACATCAGTCCCCAGACAATGAGAAGATTGTTAAATATTGTTTCAGTTACAGGTAATTTAAGTGAGGGAGTATCAGAGTGGGAAAGTTGATTAAAATAGAATGTAACTTTATAGCCAAACTAAACCCAGTAGTTTAAAGTGGTTGTAAATCTCTGACATAAAATATGAACAAAGCATATCCCTTTATAGTGTGTACAGGTTTCAATTCAGAACAATAAGTGTGATTTCTGTCTGCTGCCTCATTCTTGTGCTATCAGCACGAGTCACTTATGACAGGTTTTCCTGATGCCAAGAGAAAAATGGTGACACGGGAGGGAGCTCTGTGACTGCTTTACAGCCTCCGTTCTGTTCCTATGTGTGCTGTGTGAAGGGGGGGGGGGGGCAGGATGTCCCCTTCCCTTCCCTCAGCTCTCCTTGCTGAGCAGAGTGTAACTTCAGCTCCCCCACCCTATGCTTTTTGAAAATCTCAGATAAGCTGGAAAAATGTTGGACTTTGAATGGATGTACAGAAGAGAAGACTGCAGTTAAACAGGTACAATGGGTACAACGTATGTAGGAGGATTTGTTTTTATCTATGTGTAGTACTTTAGGCCAGTCACTTCACTGTAAGGGTTTACAGCCACTTTGCTGTTTTCCCAAAGCAGTTACGTTCGAGGCATGCTCTGAATGATGACTGTCACAGTTGCTTGCACTTTCAACCAAACTGTCAAGTCATCAAATGGGCAGTGTCATAGCGGATTACAAGTGCAGCAGCATGAACTGTAGATCAAGCAAAGGCTAAGATGACCGCTTCTTTGGCTGTAAGTTATGGGAGGGATTAGTTCCACTTTAGGTGAATGATACAGTTGTATCGTTTCACATAAACCTATTGAAAAAACTTCAGACATTCAAAATCAAAGTGCCAAGGAGTAGAGGGAAAAGGCTGATAATACTGTTTAACTTTATTCCTCGCCCCCCCCCCCCCCCCCCCGCCACCAACGCTCTTCTCTTTGAATCCCCAGGTTTTGGGCAGCTCTTCGCCATCTTCACCAACATTGCAGGACTATTGGTGCTGTATTGTATGTGATGACCTCATAGTGTAAACAGACCTTCGCACCGAAGGTGATTTCTCTGCTGCCTTATTCCTCGGTTACCTACATGAGTAGATTTTTGACAGGTGTTCCCCTGCACCAAAAGAGAAAAGGTGGCGTGGAGGAGAGCTCCAGCACACCTGTGATTTGCAGCCTCAGCTGTGTGTGTTCTTGTGTAGTGTCAAGGGGGGGGGGGGGGGGTTTATTTCCTTCCAATCCATCTCCGAGCTCATCTCCCTTACCTGTGCAGTGTGTAAATTCAGATGATCCACACCCCTTGCTTTGAGCTGATGAGACATGTTGACAAATTCTGTATGTTGTAGGAGGCTGTACTACAGTTGTACTGTCCTTTCCAGAATGAATGGCTGATGTGCAGTGGCTCAAAGACACAAGTTAGGCTCATTAACTAAAGCAGCAGAGACACCACAACACTTCCATTTATTTATTTTTTCAGTATAATAACAAACTTATTTCTTTTTCGTACATCACGGGACACAGAGCGACATAGTCATTACTAATGGGTTATATAGATACCGTCAGGTGCTGGCACTGGCAACTTCCAAAACCGGAAGTACCCTCCCCTATATAAGCCCCTCCCATCCGGGAGCACCTCAGTTTTTTGCCAGTGTCTAAGGTGTTGGCCAAGAAGTAACATGTGTTTTTCACTGAGCTTGCGTACAGGTTCTTTTGGGCCTCAGTAAGCTATTCCGGATCCGACCAAAAAAGCTTCATAGCTAAACGGTCGGTACCCGGGCCTTGCAGAGAAGAGCAAGGTTCTGCCTGTAATGCTTCTCTTAGGAGAGCTGGACCCTGGGATCCAGAGCTCTGGTCATACCCACGACCAAGATGTTTTCTGTGCAGGGTGCTATACAGGTCCAGGGGAGTGGAATCCTTGGGAACCCGGTCCCTGAAGGTTTGATTACAATGCCTGCCGTGATAGGTGAAGTTTGGGCTTCTGTGGACCAAACAAAGTCCTGCGGCGGGGAACAGGTAAGTGGGGGCCCCCAGGAACTTGGTTCTATTGGGGGACCCCCAAGCCTAATTTGTCTTTCTGTCTGTTACCTAATGGTATTCCCGCAAAATTCTGTGCATGCCTGTAACTACTAAAAAAAATGTAATAATTTTTAATGGTGGTCAAGAAAAAAAAAAAAAAAATTTTTTTTTATATATATTTAAGATATTAGACTGCGGTACCGGTGTTTGTCCACTAGAGGCCGCTGTGGAATGTTTTCTTGTCATGTGGACTAGTTTCTTCTCAGCAGAGCAAGTCCAGGCAGATGGTGAGTTCTCTTATGGGAAACTGCTTCCTCTGCCATGTTGCAATGCTCGTCCATCCCCCGGCCTGCGGCAAAGAGGGGCCCTGGCTCTTGTCCCTAGTCTCCATTTTTCAAAATTAGCGCCGAAGGCGCACGTGGCCGCGTGCGCGTGCACGCGCCACTATATATAGAGGTGAGCCAGGAAAGGGGGCGGAGCCTGGGGGATGACGCTCTGTGTGCGCCGCAGCGCTTCTGCGCATGTGCGGGCGTCCCAGCATGTAAAAACCACAGTTTTGTGTGGTGAGCTTGAAGTACAGAGACAGAGCTGGCAACATTTAAAAAAAGGGCATACAGCAAGCGGTTGATACAGGCATCCCCTAGAAAGGCACATTAGTAGACACCAACTGTGATATAGCAGCAATTGTGCTAGACTATTCTAAGTAAAAGTGGTGTATTACGGCTGGAATACCTCAGCTTTAGGCTTAGGAATATGCCGTCCAGAAGCTCCGGAACTGAATCTTCCAGGAAGCGAAGGGGGTCTCATCGGGCTCGGAGGATCTTGGGCATACTTCTGCTGCACCAGTCTCCCCTGAAGTTCAGAGGTAAGTGACCGTAGAGACCCCGCAGGGGTACTTGGTACTGTGGCTGTCCTCAGTTCACCTGCTCCTGTGTATGTAACAGAGGAGGTTTTTTCCTCAGCTCTGGGAGGATTAGAGAGAGATTGTCAACATTTATCGCTGCCTCCCTGTCAGGGAAAGCACGCCCGATCTCCGTCTCCTCCTTCAGGGTGCCTGTTAGCAGAGCAACAGTCCCATACAGGGATCGACCTGCCTGAAGGGGATCAGGATGAGGTTGATTCTGTTATAGAGGAATCAACAGTGGGGGAACCTTTTCTCAGCATCTCAAGCTGAAAGATTATGGGTTCAGTCTCTGACTAACATGGTCCGATCAGCATTTAAAAATGCACCTTGCGGAACCATCAACCACTACTGTATCCTCGTTGGGGTCGCTAGAAGCCCCCAGACTGTTTGTTCTTTTCCACTTCACCCTTTACTGAAAGGGCTCATTTACCAGGATTGGGAACGTCCTGAGAAAATATTTATTCCCCCAAGAGATTTCCGGTGGTCTATCCCATGGAGGATAAGTTCATCAAAAAAAAAAAAAAAAAAAAAATGGAAGGTCCCTACAGTGGACGCAGCCATCTCTTGTATGTATAAATCACTGACATGTCCAGTGGATAATGTCCAAATGTTCAAGAACCCAATAGATAAAAGATTGGAGTCCTTATGAAAATCTGCTTGGTGATACAACCAGCAGTAGCAGCTATTGGGGTCTGCTAAGCAGTGAAGGATCAGTTGAAACAGGTCTTGAGGGACTTGACAGATCAGCAGGCTTTGCCCTAGCTGATCTACCTAGAGCCTTAGGCTTTGCGGTTGACGCCATAGAGGATTCAGTCCATCAGGCCTCCCGCCTTATGCTGTCTATAGTACATATGCGTAGGCTCCTATGGCTCAAAAACTGGTCTGCTGAAGCTCCCTGTAAAGAATGGCTGGTTAGCGTCCCATTTCATGGTGAACGCTTATTCAGGGAAAACCTGGCCAAATATATCCAGAAAATTTCCAGCGCTAAAAATACGCTCTTGCCGGACAGAGTTAGAGGTCCCTCTTTAAGAGGCCTGCTTCTCCAGTCCCTGGGGCATCGGCTGTGTAACAGTTCCGACGGCCTCCTCGGTCAATTCCCGGGGGGTAAAAAACAGGGACAGTAGCAGGGTAATGAGAAACCCTGGGTCAGGGGAGGTACAAAACCTCCCCCAAAGTTAAATTCATTGAAGCCCCCACTCAGTCGGGTGGGGGGAGGACTCCAGTTGTTCGCAAGAGACCTGGCGGGACACGATCAAGACAGATAGGTGCTCTCCGCAGTAGGTTTGGGATACAGTTTGGAGTTAAAAGACTCTCCTCCTTCCCATTTTTGAGGTCAAACGTGCCAAGGGATCCCCGGAAGAGAGAGTCCCTCCTGTTGGCACTAGAACAACTATTGCTCCAAGGAGTAATTATGGAGGTTCCCCTGGAAGAATGAGGGTTCGGGTTTTACTCAAACCTCTTTACAGTCCCGAAGCAAACGCGGACGGGAGGCCCATATTAATTCTAAAAGGGCTATACAAATTCCTGTATATCAGGACTTTCCGATGGAGTCGATCCGATCGGTGGCCACTGCCCTACAAGGGGAGGATTGGTTAGCCGCGATCGACATCAAAGATGCTTATTTGCACATTCCCATCTTTCCAGTCCACCAAAAATTTCTACGCTTTGCAGTAGAAGGGCGCCATTTTCAGTTCAGAGCCTTACCCTTCGGTTTGGCCACAGCACCACGAGTGTTTACAAAAATTCTGGCCCTTTATTGGCCAATCTAAGAACACAAGGTGTAATGATAATGGCATATCTGGATGACTTGTTGCTGATAGACCACTCAGTGAAAAAACTAGACGTGGTCGTTCACAAGACGATCAAGTATCTGGAATCTCACGGTTGGATTATCAACCGAGACAAGTCAGCCCTAAAAACCAGTCAAAAGTCTGGAATACTTGGGGCTAAGGTTGGATTCAGGCCAGAGAAAAATATTCTTGCCTCGAGGAAAGGTGTTGTCTTTGAAAGATTTGATCCACTTAGTGGGTACAAAAAAGACAGCCGTCCATACGCCTGTATATGAGGCTGCTGGGAAAAATGGTGGCATCATTCGAAGCAGTACCCTACGGTCAATTCCATTCAAGGAATTTGCAAGGGGCCATACTGTCAGCCTGGAACAAAAAAGTTCAGGCCCTAGACTTACAATGTCCTTGTCCCCTTCCGTTCGCAAGAGCCTCCGTTGGTGGTTGGTTCCCCAGAATCTGGAAAAAAGGAAATCCTTCAGTCCGATTTCTTGGAAGGTGGTCACTACAGATGCCAGCCTTATAGGCTGTTGAGCAGTACTGGAGCAATAGTCTCTCCAGGGCAGATGGTCGGATGCAGAAAAGGCCCTGCCCATCAATCTCTTAGAGATACGAGCAGCCCGGTATGCCCTAGTAGCATGGACATCCAAACTCCAAGGGTCCCCTGTCAGAATTCAATCAGACAATGCCACAGCAGTGGCATATATCAATCATCAGGGGGGCACCAGGAGTCGTGCAGCCCAGAGGGAAGTAAATTACATCCTGAAATGGGCAGAAAAATATGTCCCAGCCATATCTGCGGTATTCATTCCAGGAGTGGAGAATTGGAAGGCGGACTTTCTAAGTCGCCAGCAATTAGGCCCAGAGGAAGGGTCCCTTCACCCCGAGGTTTTCTGGACAATATGTCAGCGGTGGGGAACATCGGATGTAGATCTTCTAGCATCCAGATTCAACGCAAAGGGGGACAGGTTTGTCTCTCGGACAAGGGATCCCCTAGCTTGCGGCTCGGATGCCCTAGTGTTCCCTTGGGATCAGTTCAAGCTGATATATGCATTCACACCGCCACAATGGTTACCTCGATTACTCCGCAGAATCAGGGTAGAAAAGAAACCAGTGATTCCGGTGGCTCCAGCGTGGCCCCGAAGAGCGTGGTACGCGGAGATTGTAAAATTTCAGTGGGGAGTCCTTGGACTCTCCCACGTCGTCCGGACCTGCTTTCGCAAGGACCGATATACCACCCTTCCTTACCAGCCCTAGGTTTGACGGCCTGGCTATTGAAGCCCACATTCTAAAAAAGAGAGGGCTCTCTAATGCTGTGGTATCTACCATGATCAATGCCAGGAAGCCGGTATCCAGGCAGATCTACTATAGAATCTGGAAGGCGTACATCGCGTGGTGTGAGGCCAAGAAATGGCATCCACATAAGTACGTAATAGGTAGGATTCTGGACTTCCTACAGTGGGCTGTAGATAGGAAGCTTGCCTTGAGTACTATCAAGGGTCAGATTTCGGCCTTGTCAATATTTTTTCAAAGGCCCTTGGCTTCGCATTCACTAGTCAAAGCCTTTATACAAGGAGTGATGCGTATTAGTCCTCCGGTTAATATTCCCATATGTCCATGGGATCTAAACTTGGTTCTGTCGGTTCTACAGAAACAACCATTTGAACCATTACAGCATATTTCCTTGGTGCTTCTCACCAGGAAATTGATTTTTCTAGTAGCCATTTGTTCGGCTAAAAGAGTATCGGAATTAGCAGCTATGTCCTGTAAGGAGCCATATCTGGTTATCCATAAGGACAGAGTAGTGTTACGTCCTCATCCAGCCTTTCTTCCTAAGGTGGTATCGAGGTTTCATTTGAACCAAGATGTGGTTCTTCCTTCTTTTTTCCCCAAACCTACTTCGGTAGAGGAAAAGTTATTGCATTCTTTGGATGTAGTAAGAGCAGTTAAAGCTTATCTAAAAGCCACTGCTCAGATTCGCAGAACGGATACTTTGTTTATTCTGCCGGAAGGCCCCAGAAAGGGTCAGGCAGCGTCAAAATCTACTTTAGCCAAGTGGATTCGACAGGTCATTATGCAAGCTTATGGCTTGAGAAGGAGACCGCCTCCGTTCAAAGTTAGAGCGCACTCCACGAGAGCAGTTGGAACTTCATGGGCAGTGCATCACCAGGCCTCCCTGGCTCAAATCTGTAAGGCCGCAACATGGTCTTCAGTTCACACGTTTACTAGGTTCTACCAGGTGGACGTTAGAAGTCAGGAGGATGTCGCCTTTGGGCGCAGTGTGTTGCAGGCCGCAAAAGATCCTCATGTCTGATAGCGCTCAGCTTATATATGGTGTATCCCCCCCCTCATTTTGCATTGCTTTAGGACATCCCATTAGTAATGACTATGTCGCTCTGTGTCCCGTGATGTACGAAAAAGAAAATAGGATTTTTATAACAGCTTACCTGTAAAATCCTTTTCTTGGAGTACATCACGGGACACAGAGCTCCCGCCCCTCTTTGGGGACACTTATTGCTTTGCTACAAAACTGAGGTGCTCCCGGATGGGAGGGGCTTATATAGGGGAGGGTACTTCCGGTTTTGGAAGTTGCCAGTGCCAGCACCTGACGGTATCTATATAACCCATTAGTAATGACTGTCGCTCTGTGTCCCGTGATGTACTCCAAGAAAAGGATTTTACAGGTAAGCTGTTATAAAAATCCTATTTTTCTCTTACCGTCCATGGACTGACACAGCATCTTCATCTTGACAAAGTGGGTTATGTTCCTGCTCATAGGAGAAGACTAGGCAGAATGTTACATGTTTTAACATACATTCCCTTACCAGAGCTGAACAGCCCTGCCCAGGGGGTGGTCCCTTTGGACATAACCCTCCTACCTGCAGCCAGCAGCCTCAGTTTTTTTCTACCTAGCAGAGGAGAGGACGTGGCTCTCTTCGGAGCCAGTCTCTTGAAGAAATGTTTTGTTCTTTTTTTTTTTTACTTTTTTTTTTTTTTTTTTTTTTTTTTGAGAATCTTCTATCAACTGTCGGCTGGGTAACAGGTTGGGTAGTTCGCTATTCCCGAAGTCTTCCCAGTCCGACCATCGAGCGTGAGATCAGTTCACGACATACCCCATGGCTCCAGGGGTGGCCGGTGGGCTTTTTGTTCCAAGGTCCGCAGAAGATTGAACAGTTTTTTTTCTGTATCTTTCGCGGTGGACTTGCTGACAGCTACTCAGTACTGCACTGTGATATGCTTGTCAGGAACACACCAGTGGGTCCTAGCTGGACGGGTAAGTACTGTTCCCCTGCCTGAGCAGGTGAGTACATACTGTGTTCTCCTATGGTAGGGGGGTTTTCCCTGTCTCCCCCTTGTGTTTTTACTACTGTCTGTCACCTACATGGTGCGCTGACTGGGAGTGCCTGGGGGTCTCTCTGTCCTGGTGGGGGTCCACAGGGGTCTGCATGAGGTGTGGGGGAGTAGCTGTGTCAGCGGGGGCCTTGCGCGCCGTTCGGCGCCATGTTTTTAGTGTGTGTTTTATTTTACAATTGAAAACCACATTGGCGGCCATCTTGCCGTAGCCACCTGTGGCGCACTTGTTATGGCGGCGGCCATTTTCTTGTAGCCGCGTGCTCTTTTGTGCTGGTTTGGCCTCTATCGCTGATTGGACGGCGCAATTCTCCTCACAATCTCCTCACTGTTCACTCGCGGGAGCCGCGCTGTAGAGGAGCAGGACACAGGCAGCGGAACTGAGCGGTCCTAGCCGGGTTAGTGAGTCCCCTGGGTAACCCCCCCCACAGTCAGTGCAGCCGGAGGGTGGACTTTATCTCTCATATGGACAAAGTCTGAGGGTGGTGGTATGGAGTCAGTGTCACCTGCTTCCCCTTTCATGTCAGAAGCAACTGGCAGTGCTGCTGCACCTGCGGTCCCTATGGAACAGTTGTCGGCAGTCCTGGAATTATTTGTTGCCAGGTTGGAAGCGGCGTGCGAGCGCAAGGGGGCTATTAAGCGCCCTCTCCCCCCACCATCTCCAGGGGAGTGCTCTGATTCAGATATGGGCATTGCTGCGGCACAGGACCCTAGCTCTGAATTTTTGACCAGGACATTCCTTGTGAGGAAGACTCCTTATCTGGGTCAGTACATGACAGGACACTTGTTAGTGAACTCATTGATGCTGTGAGGGACACACTCAAGCTGGATGATGCGGCTGAGGAACCTGTGGTGGAGTCGGTCTCCTTTTTTGGTTCTTTTCAAGCTAAGCCTTTTAAAAAGATTTTTCCCTATACACCTTTCTTTGATAGATTCATTGACCAGGTTTGGGACAAACCACAGAAGACCTTTTGCGGTCTCGCAGCGTCAAAAGGGTACCTAACCGCCAGAGGACAGCCTGATTAAAAAATGGATCTTTCCGCCGGTGGTCGAACCCCCCCCCCCTGGTCGCCCGGTTGAATAAAGCCACAACTCTGCTGGTTGAGGGGTCCCCTGCTTTTAAGGACCCTACTGATAGGAAGTCGGGAATGGTGAGCTGAGCCATGTTCACCATGCTGGGATCCGCGCTGCGTCCTCTTGTAGCGGCGACCCTGGTGACTCAGACGCTCACGGAATGGGCGAAGATTATGCAACAGTATGTGCAGGAGCATAATCTTCCTCCGGAATGCATTACACTGGCAGACCAAATGGTACAGGGCCTAGTGTATGTGTGCGATGCCACTATGGACGTTGCCCCCCCCCCCTAATTTTTAGGGCCTCAGTATCTGCGGTGGTTTTGCATTGCCTAATCTGGTTAAAATGCTGGTCTGCTGACCTCTAAGAAGCTCCTGACGGACTTGCCTATTCAAGGGCGGAAGGCTATTTGGTACTTCCCTGGATGATGTTATTAAAAATGTCACGGGGGGTAAGAGCACCCTTCTTCCTCAGCCTCCTAAGGCGAAGGAGCTACGGCGTATGCTGGGTCCTTCCTTTCCCACTCAGAAGAGGTTTTTTCGTTGGTCAAATCTCGCGGAAAATTCTCCCGGACTGACAAGGGTGCGGCTGGGGGACAGAAGCGTCCCTGGGTGCATAAGCCAACCAAACCGGCTACCAAGCACGCCACCGCATGAAGTCTTGTCCCCGCCCGACTCTGGGGTGGGGGGATGGCTTCGCAGGTTCGCGTATCGGTGGACCTCCCAGATCTCCAACCGGTGGGTGTGCGAGGTGGTTACCTTGGGGTACAGGATAGAGTTCCTTTCCTGGCCACCAGTCAGATTCTTTCCCTCAAATCTCTCTCTCCTTCCAGCGCGTCAGGCTGCCCTATTAGGAGCAGTGCCGGTACCGTCAAAGGAAAGGTTTCAGGGATTTTATTTGAATCTGTTTGTGGTCCCAAAGGACGGAGTCTGTCCAATTCTGGATCTCAAGGCCCTAAATGCCTTTGTGAAGGTTCGGAAATTCCGCATGGAATACATTCGCTCAGTGATTGCTGCGCTCCACCCGGGGGATTTTCTGGCATCCTTGGACATCAAGGACGCCTACTTGCATGTCCCAATCTGCGCGGGTCACCAGAAGTTTCTGCGCTTCGCGATAGGCAAAGACCACTATCAGTTTGTGGCTCTTCCCTTCGGTTTGGCGTCCGAACAGTGGGTCTTCACCAAGGTGTCTGCCCCGATTCTAGCTTTGCTGAGACAGCGAGGCATTGCTATCTAGACGATCTTCTGAGAGCAGACTCTGGCTCAGAATTAGAGGAAAATGTGGAGATAGCCAGTCGTCAGGCCCTCCGAGAATTCGGATGGCAGCTAAACATTCAGAAGTCGGTCCTGGTTCCGACTCAGCGTCTGGAGTACCTGGGATTGATTTTGGACTCCTCAGAGGCGAGGGTATTTCTACCATTAGACAAATTACAGACTCTTCAATCTGCGGTACGGGTGCTGACGTCCCGCAAATGGTCGTCACTCCGTTTTTGCATGAGGGTCCTGGGACTCATGGTGGCTTCCTTCGAGTCGGTGCCATACGCCCAATTCCACACTCGAGTCTTACAAAAGGAGATCCTATCTTGCTGGAACAAGTCTCCATTATCACTGAATCGTCAGATCCAGTTGAGTCACCTGGTCAGGGCATCCCCGAAGTGGTGGCTGAGATCCCCAGCCCTTCGGTCGGGGAAGTTGTTCCTTCCTGTCCAGTGGACTGATCACAACGGATGCCAGTCTTTCGGGCTGGGGCGGAGTCTGGGGAGTTCTGTCAGCCCAAGGGCTCTGGACCCGGACGAGTCCCGTCTGCCGATCAATGTCCTGGAACTCTGGGCAATCAGACTGTGCCTCTCCTCGTGGTCAAGGAGACTGCAGGGACGCTCGGTCAGGATCCAATCGGACAACGCCACGTCATTGGCTTATGTCAACCATCCGGGGCTAACTCGGAGCTCAGCTGCGGCGTCCAAGGTCGCTCACATCCTAGGGTGGGCGGAAAGAAGCGTGCCGGCTCTGTCGGCCGTTTACATTCCAGGAGTGGACAACTGGCGGACGGACTATCTGAGCCGCCAGATGTTGGACCAGGGGCAATGGTCATTGCATCCGGAGGTGTTTCACCTCTTTTGCCGGAGGTGGGGCACGCCGGATGTGGACTTATTGGCCTCTCAACTCTATCGAAAAGTGTCAGGATTCATGGCCAGGTCCAGGGATCCCTGGTCAGATGCGTTGGTGGCCCTGTGGGGTCGGTATCGGCTGATTTATGCCTATCCTCCACTGAAGTTGCTTCCTCACCTTCTTTGCAGGGTTGAGGCCGAGGGGATTCCGCTGATCCTCATCGCTCCAGATTGGCCTCTGCATCCTTGGTACGCCGATCTTGTGCGCCTAGTGGCGGACGTTCCATGGCGACTGCCGATGCGGGAGGACCTTCTGTCTCAAGGTCCCATACTTCATCCTGCTTTACAGTCGCTGGCTTTAACGGCATGGCTATTGAAAGCCAGGTGCTGAGAGACCGGGGTCTCTCGGATTCGGTCATCCTGACCATGCTGAGGGCACAAATCTAACAGGAAGATATACCACCGTACCTGGAGGGCCTACATCGCTATGTCAGAGGAGCTGGATTGGCGTCCACGGACGTATTCCGTTCCCAGAATCTTGCTGCTTTTACAGTGTGCTGTGACCCAAAAGCTTGCCTTAAGCACCATTAAGGGTCAGATTTCAGCCTTGGCTATTTTTTGATAATTTTTTTGGCCATTCTTTGATTAGTACCTTCAAACAGGGGGTCCGACATGTGCTCCCACCTGTTAAGCCACCTCATCCTCCTTGGGATTTGAATTTGGTGCTCTCGGTTCTTCAGGAGCCTCCTTTTGAAAACATCAGGGAGATTCCTCTCTTAACCTTATCTCAGAAGGTGGCTTTTCTGGTAGCCATTACTTCTGTCAGAAGGGTTTCCGAATTGGCGGCCTTGTCTTACAAACCGCCATACTTGGTTCTCCATAAAGATAAGGCGGTGCTACGCCCGCAGCCTTCTTTTCTCCCGAAGGTGGTCTCGGCCTTCCATCTTAATGAGGACATTGTGCTTCCATCCTTATGTCCTCGTCAGTTGCATCCCAGAGAGTTTGCGCTCCACACGTTAGACGTGGTACGTGCCCTGCGGGTGTACCTGTCTGCTACGGCTTTGTTTCGCAAGTCTGACACTCTGTGTCTGTCTGGTCCAAAACAGGGCCAAGCGGTTTCGTCTGCCACCATTTCTTGGTGGATCAGGCAGACCGTCCTACAGGCCTATGCCTTTGAGGGGCGGGCACCTCCCTTTCCGGTTACGGCACATTCTACCAGGGCAATTGGTGCTTCCTGGGCTTTCCAACATCAAGCGTCTGTTGCACAAGTGTGCAAGGCGGCGACCTGGTCGTCCGCACATACCTTTTCAAAATTCTATAAGGTTGATGTGGCTGCATCTTCTGATGCTTCCTTCGGCCGCAAGGTTTTGCAGGCGGCTGTTAAATGTTGCAACTCCTCCGTTGAGGAGCTCTGCTTGTTTGGGGTGAATTTTGGTTTTTCCCTTGATACTGTTCCCACCCCTCGTTCTTTGAAACTGCTTTTTGGACATCCCACTTTGTCAAGATGAAGATGCTGTGCCAGTCCATGGACGGTAAGAGAAAATAGGATTTTTTTGTACTCACCGTAAAATCCTTTTCTCTGACGTCCATGGACTGACACCGCACCCACCCCTCCTTTTTTGAGTTTGTACTGCTTTAATACAAACTGAGGCTGCTGGCTGCAGGTAGGAGGTTTATGTCCAGAGGGACCGCCCCAGCTCTGGTAAGGGAATGTATGTTAAAACATCTAACATTCTGCCTAGTCTTCTCCTATGAGCAGGAATATAACCCACTTTGTCAAGATGAAGATGCTGTGTCAGTCCATGGAAGTCAGAGAAAGGATTTTTTATTTTTTTTGTACTCACCGTAAAATCCTTATTATACTTGTCTGCTCTGTGCAGTGGCTTTGCACAGAGAAAA
Organism: Rana muscosa; assembly: GCA_029206835.1. Taxonomy (NCBI): domain Eukaryota; kingdom Metazoa; phylum Chordata; class Amphibia; order Anura; family Ranidae; genus Rana; species Rana muscosa. Next base: position 413,276,648 of record CM055121.1, read on the forward strand.
AAAAACGCTACGCCCCTAGGTTGGGTTGTTTGTGTGTTTAGACACACAGTGCGGCTCAGCTCCGCCCCCTACTCTGCTCCCAGGTTTTGACTGACAGCAGCAGGAACCAATGGCCCTCGATGCTCTCAGCCAAGCTTGTAAGAGCCGGGAGAGGGGAGAAGAGCTGCCGAAGATTGGCACAGTGCTGGACTGAGATTGGGCATAGAGTGCATGAAGGTAAAAAAAATATTTCCTTTACAACCACTTTAAGAACTTTTTGAGCCCTTTCCTTAGCAGTCGGAATGTAACATAGAGGCAAGATAGTCTGTATTTTCAAAATCTGGAGTAAAAATGAAATGACTGGCCTTGGCAGTGTACCATTTTTCTTGTATATTTCCTTCAGCTTTCAGAAGTGGACCGTTGGCCCCCTATGCTGTGTGTCATTGCAGGGGGCAGACTTTTGTGCTTGTCAGGTCATATCTGTAAAAAGGGATAGGCTTTAAAGTGGTTGTAAACTGCTGGATGTTTTTTGTTTTTTTTCCTTTCTTTTTACCTGCAAGGTAATATAATGTGCTAGTATGCATCGCATACGAGCACATTATGTGAAACTTACCTGAAAACATAGGGTTCGCAGGACTCCGGCTCTGTGACTGTCCGGAGCCGCAATGACGTCACGGCACAGGGCACTGAAGGAATGGCATGGGTGGCCATTCCTTCAGAAGGCATGTGCCAGTGATGTCACCGGCTGCATGTACAGTAAGTCTCTCCTAAATGGTGCACGTTTAGGAGAAATTTACACTGCCTTATAGGTAAGCCTTATTATAGGCTTACCTATAGCTGAAATTTAGTGATGGAAATTTACTTTCTCTTTAAAGAGAGAGAGGCCATGCTTTTCAGGACCAAGAATCTGAAATTTTTAGATGTTACAGATAATTCAATCAATGTAGATTCCCTCTGAGAGTCCTTGGCTACTGTACTGGAACAATGCAGAGAACCAGACATGTTTGATGTTTTGTCCAACACATCTTTCTTAAATGTGCATCAGCAGAAACGGCAGTCTGAATTACAAGATCCAACTCTTTATACACAAATGCCTGTGAGCTGACTGCCCATCAGTAACTGAACATCCAATACCATTCCAATTTTTGTGTTTTTTTTTTAAACCAGATTTTTTTCCTTTTGTCACATTTACAGGACGATTATTGAGAGCCAACCAGATAAGTTTTAATTGGGACAGGCTGGCCTCGTGGATCAACCTTACAGAGCAGTGGCCCTATAGAACATCCTGGCTTATCCTGTACCTTGAAGAGACAGAGAGTGTCCATGATCAGACCACACTAAAGACTATTTATGAAAAGTAAGTGTTTAGTTTTACAGTTTAAAATAATTTTCTTCTTTTATCTAGTGTCCTGTAAGGGACCACTGCTACCATTGTACCTACTATGACAGTACAGTTAAAAGGCTTAAAATGTTATCTGCTGGTATTTTATTTATCAATTTTTTCTGTGTAGAAGCTGTTTGGGTGGCTCCAAAGCCATCTGCTTAATTCTGCAATAATGCAAAGTAGCAAACCACGTCCCACTCACCTAGTCCTGGGACTCGGCCCTGATTCACACCGGTGCTGCTTTGAAATCGCGCTACTTAAGCACGATTTCAAAGAAGCACATCAGTTCCATTTGCACTGATGATTTGATTGCAGTTTGCGACTTCATTTAATAGAAGTCTATGCAAGTTGTAATTAAATCGTCAAAAAGTAGTGCAGGAACTTTTTTCATAATTGCTGCGACATGAACGTCTCGTCTCCATTGTCGTTAATGAGGGAGCGACTTGTCATGCAATTTGGAACTGTCAAATCGCATGATAAGTCGCACCGGTGCAAACAGGATCTTTAAGTGGATGTAAACCCGAGCATTTTTTTAAATTAAGGCTTGCACCTTGTACAGTATAGGATTTCATGTCGTCTGTGCCCAGTCTTGCCATGAAGAGTATATCCAGCTCTGTGCAATCCTCTTATCCTTTTTCAGTGAGATCAAAACGGACACACAGAGAAATATGAGTCTGTTTCTCCCCCTTGCTGTGAGTGACAGGTGATTTTACATATCTAATGCAGGAGCCTAAGAGAGACATTCTGTGTACTACAGATCGCCTCCTCCTTTCTTCTCTAGCTCTCCCAGGATTGGCTGCTCCACACCTCAGCATGATTGGGCATGCTGAAGTCTTGTGACTTTTTTTGATTTTGACTGGATGTTGGTGATCATAGCAGAAGTTCAGTGTAAGAAATACATAGGAGAAAATTCATGTTGACAAGGAGAGTGTAGAGGTGGGCGGGGGAGTCTACTGACATCAGGACTCCACCCACCGAGCTCCGGACAACAGACCCACCCACAGAATCTGCAGTTTTTCGGGTCTCATAACAGACAGAGGGGAGACATTTTACAGGTAAAAAGGATAAGAGTGGGTTTACATCCACATTCAGGACAGAGTGAGGGAGGTAAGTGGCAAATTCCCATTCTCCAACCTCCTCTTCATTGTTGGAGACACAGTTCACCCTAAGGAATTCCATGTTCTCTGTGCTGGTGCCCTGAAGTTATGGAGCAGCAGACTGGTAACTGTTTTTGATTTGCATTGGTTGGGCACACATGTACAGTAAGGGAAATGGCATTTGCTCCCCTGCTGATTTTTGTACGTTTGCCCACTGACAAAGAAATGATCAGTCTATAATTTTTATGATAGATTTATTTTAACAGTGAGAGACAGAATAACAAAAAATCAGGAAAAACGCATTTCAAATAAATTTTAAATTGATTTGCATTTTAATAAGTGAAATAAGTATTTGACCCCTTCGCAAAACATGACTTTGTACTTGGTGGCAAAACCCTTGTTGGCAATCACAGAGGTCAGATGTATGTTGTAGTTGTTAAAATTAAAAAACAAAACCGCGCTTATTGTATGTTGAATTCAGAGAAAACAATATATAATCAATTAAACAAAAATATAACTAACATATAGACCCTTCTAAGCAGCAACAATAATGGGATAAACACAAAAAGTAATAGGAGAGAAAAAGTTGCGCTATGAGTCCAAAATTCTAATATTTGGATAGTGAAAAAGTCCAAACAGAAATGCTTAAAGGACTGGTGTCAGATTGAAACACTAATCGTGGATCCTAAAGACTGGTGAAGATGTATGCTTACCAGAAGATAAGCCAAATCGAACAGATGGCTATAACCCAGCCTAGGCCTTTAAATGCACTTCGGATAAAGTTTCTCCAATAATATTGAGGGACGACAATAGAAGGGTACTCCGCAGTATGGGGTAAATGATCCAAAAATTGCATGTATTGAAAAAAACAAAAAGCAAAAAAAAACATAGTGTAATCCTGCCACAAAGAATCTCCCTATAAGGGACTGATGCTAAAGGGTGGGGGAGACAATACACCACCCAGTGAGTGACTCCTATGTTAGTGAACCCTCACCGCACACATAGTCTCCTTACCAGAGATGCAAAAAAAGAGAGAGGAGATCTTATAGAGTGTAGAAATGACATACAAATCCACCCTCAAGTGCACCGCCACCCAATATAATGTCTGCTTACCAAATTGCAAACCTGATATGCAACACAAATCAACGCAGGTCAATGGATAGCTGGATATTGTGGATGTCTTTGCAGGTATATTTGAAAGCATGGGAAGGATATGGATTCCTCGCTAACAACGTGAACTTCCGTATGGTCCGGGTGGTGTATCAAACCAAGGAGAAAAAATAGGGACTGGATAGTGTGATACCGTCTCAGCAATTTATTGTAAAAATGTAAAAGTTGCACTTACATCAGCGAACAGATAAAAGGACATGTATACAAGCCGGCCGGCTAGAAAGCAAACTCCCGTCCTATGAGCGTGGTGACGTCAGCACGTACCCCCTTAGACGCGTTTCGTCATCGTAGACATTGTCAATAAGGGACGGGTAGCGAGCTGAATCACCACAATTTATAAAAACATGCCTCGCTATGAGGCTCGGACATGAGTACGCGGCCGCCATCTTGGATGATGGAAAGCCGCATCCGTATCAATGAAACTATCCTATTATTGCCAGTACCTCCTAGAAATACACAGGAAATGCAGAAACCAAAGGAAATGGTTACACTTAACCTCGATCTGAGTCGTGCATGTAAATCAAGAACGGCCATGTTGGTAAATGGCAAAAATTGAAATAAATCATATCAGTCTCCTATGTAATGAGAAGCAATTAATATAAACATTAAATTGAATTGTATCAGAGGACAAAAAACGCGCTCAACTCGCCAAAAGGTAGGTGGTGCGTTCCAAAAAAAGAAAAAGTAAGAAATAAGGAATGAAGGGAAAAAAAGATGATTTATTATTTTCCCCCCGAATAAAATCTAAGTATATTATTAAGTAACCAAAATGAAATTATGTTTATGGGGGTACGTGCTGACGTCACCACGCTCATAGGACGGGAGTTTGCTTTCTAGCCGGACGGCTTGTATACATGTCCTTTTATCTGTTCGCTGATGTAAGTGCAACTTTTACATTTTTACAATAAATTGCTGAGACGGTATCACACTATCCAGTCCCTATTTTTTCTCCTTGGTTTGATACACCACCCGGACCATACGGAAGTTCACGTTGTTAGCGAGGAATCCATATCCTTCCCATGCTTTCAAATATACCTGCATAGACATCCACAATATCCAGCTATCCATTGACCTGCGTTGATTTGTGTTGCATATCATGTTTGCAATTTGGTAGGCAGACATTATATTGGGTGGCGGTGCACTTGAGGGTGGATTTGTATGTCATTTCTACACTCTATAAGATCTCCGCTCTCTTTTTTTGCATCTCTGGTAAGGAGACTATGTGTGCGGTGAGGGTTCACTAACATAGGAGTCACTCACTGGGTGGTGTATTGTCTCCCCCACCCTTTAGCATCAGTCCCTTATAGGGAGATTCTTTGTGGCAGGATTACACTATGTTTTTTTTGTTTTTTCAATACATGCAATTTTTGGATCATTTACCCCATACTGTGGAGTACCCTTCTATTGTCGTCCCTCAATATTATTGGAGAAACTTTATCCGAAGTGCATTTAAAGGCCTAGGCTGGGTTATAGCCATCTGTTCGATTTGGCTTATCTTCTGGTAAGCATACATCTTCACCAGTCTTTAGGATCCACGATTAGTGTTTCAATCTGACACCAGTCCTTTAAGCATTTCTGTTTGGACTTTTTCACTATCCAAATATTAGAATTTTGGACTCATAGCGCAACTTTTTCTCTCCTATGTTGTAGTTGGCCACCAGGTTTGCACACATCTCAGGAGGGATTTTGTCCCACTCCTCTTTGGAGGTCCTCTCCAAATCATTAAGGTTTCAAGGCAGACGTTTGGTAACTCAAACCTTCAGCTCCCTCCACATGTTTTCTATGGGATTAAGGTCTGGAGATTAGCTAGGCCACTCCAGGACTTTAATGTGCTTCTTGAGCCACTCCTTTGTTGCCTTGGCTGTGTATTTTGGGTCTGTTTAATGCTGGAATACCCATCCACGACCCATTTTCAATGCCCTGGCTGAGCAAAGGAGGTTCTCACCCAAGATGTAATGATACATGGCCCCGTCCATTGTCCCTTTTGACATGGTGAAGTTGTCCTGTCCCCATTAGCAGAAAAACACTCCCAAAGCATTATTTTTCCACCTCCCATGTTTGACGTTAGGGATGGTGTTCTTGGGGTCATGGGCAGCATTCCTCCTCCTCCAAACATGGTAAGTTGAGTTGATGCCAAAGATCTCAATTTTGGTCTCATCTGACCACAACACTTTCACCCAGTTCTCCTCTGAATCATTCAGATGTTCATTCGCAAACTTCAGATGGGGCCTGTACATGTGCTTTCTTGAGCAGGAGGACCTTGCAGGCTCTGCAGGATTTTTAGTCCTTCACTGCGTAGTGTATTACAAATTGTTTTCTTGGTGATTTTGGTCCCAGCTGCCTTGAGACCATTGACAAGATTCTCTTGTGTAGTTCTGGGCTGATTCATCCTTCTCATAATCATTGACACTCCACGAGGTGAGATCTTGCATGGAGCCCCAGATTGAGGGAGATTGACAGTCATTTTGTGTTTCTTCCATTTGTGAATAATCGCAGCAACTGTTGTCTCCCTCTCACCAAGCTGCTTGGCGATGGTCTTGCAGCCCATTCCAGCCTTGTGTAGGTCTATAATCGTGTCCCTGACATTTTTTGACAGCTCTTTGGTCTTGGCCATGGGGGAGAGATTGGATCTGATTGATTGCTTCTGTGCACAGGTGTCTTTTATACAGGTAACAAGCTGAGATTAGGAGCACTCCCTTTTAAGAGTCCTTCTAATCTCGGCTCATTACCTGTATAGAAGACACCTGGGAGCCAGAAATCTTGCTGATTGATAGAGGATCAAATACTTATTTCACTCATTTAAAATGCAAATCAATTTATAACTTTTTTGAAATGCGTTTTTTGGGATATTTTTGTTTTTCTGTCTCATTGTTAAAATAAACCTACCATTAAAATTATAGACTAATCATTTCTTTGTCAGTGGGCGAAGGTACAAAAGCAGTAGGGGATCAAATACTTTTCTCCCTCACTGTATGGAGCTTCCCTGTGCTGGTAGTCTGAGACTACAGAGCTGCAGACCTGGCACTCTGTTTCCAACCTTCATTGGCTAGGCACACAGATATCAGGCAACCACATAGAATCCACATATCACCATGCTGAAGAAGAATCTTGTCCTATGTTGCAAAAGGACAGAAATCTAATCCTGTGGAGCCCATTAGAGGAGATCTGGGATGCATTTGTGACCCCCAGAATCTTAAAGCGGTAGTAAACGCTGACAATGACACCACATTTAAGCAATATATCAATCACGTTGGTTGTTTTCAATTAAAATGCCACTAATGGTATGCTCCAAATGCGTTCTTACTGTTAGAAATAGAGACTTGTGATTGCTCCCACATGTTCCTAGCCACCGCCATTACAACTATGGTCCTTCCGCGTTTGAGCAGTGCTTTATTTCCACCCTCAGTAGGTTTCCCTGGACATAATTCCGCGCATGCGCATCATTTGCCGCATCCACGCCTCGTTTTTGTTTCTGGTCACTACGGAAACCTTCTGCAGTGAATTGGAGCCGATCGTGTTGCTGCCTTACTCCAGAAGGAGGAGGAGTCTCGCAGGATCTCGGGGCTGATGCCAACAGTAGGAAATGACGCAGCCCCAGCATTTTTCCGGCAGGGTCTGTGCTTGCCGGGAAATTGGTTCTTACGGCACTTGCGCAGATGACATAATTTAAAGAAAAACGATTACTCAGTAAGGAAGCAGGTAAGAGAAGAATAAAAAATGGCAAATTATGCTATAGCCTGCTATTATTATTTTAATGAAAAATGATCAGAATGGGTATACAACCCCTTTAAAGTGGTTGTAAACCCGAAAAAAAAAAAAACCCTGCAAGACAAAGCCATAATGAGCTAGTATGACTAGCATACTAGCTCATTATGCATTCTTAGATCGAAGCCGTCCTCGTCGCCTCCTCAGGCCGCAGACATCTCTTCACAGATACCCGGAAGTTTACTTCCGGGTATCGGCGCACTGATTGGCCGGAGCGGCGATGACGTGACTGCGCATGCGCGTGGGAGCCGTAAAAACCGGCATTGCCGGTTTGATCAATGGGATGCTCACTGTGCCTTTTGCCGTTGTCTACGGTGCGCATTCTTTTTTGGCAAATATCTCCTAAACCGTGTAGGTTTAGGAGATATTGCAAACACCTACAGGTAAGCCTTAATCTAGGCTTACCTGTAGGTGTAACTTCCGGTGGAGGGTTTACAACCACTTTAAGGCTGGCTTATACCCAAATATTCACCTGAAACTGTTGGCAATCTTGCTGAGATGTATAAAGAGTTGTTGAAGAGCTGAAATATGTACAAGTTTTTTCAGGTCCCTTGCAGTGCTGCTAAGATGACCAAAAGACAAGTGTTTGCTTTCTGTTGAGGAACTTCAAAGCTTATTTTGTATGACCTTTTAGCTCCAGCAGAAATGCTTCAACAACTTAGGCCAGGGATCTGCAATCAGCGGCCCTCCAGCTGTTGCAGAACTACGAGTCCCATGAGGCATAGCAAAACTCTGACAGCCACAAGCATGACACCCAGAGGCAGAGGCATGATGGGACATGTAGTTTTGTAACAGCTGGAGGTCCGCTAATTGCATATCCCTGACTTAGGCTATTGACCATCAATGTTAGGATTTGTTATTTTTTTACTTGTCTTACTTTTTTTCTTCATCCATTCTGCCAAATTGCATAACTCTCAATAAATGAGTATTGGTTTGCTTACAGAAGGTAACCCCATGGGTTTAAAGTGCCGAATGAAAGATATTCGAGCCCAGCAGGTGGCAGTGTTGTACAATGCTGGGTGACAATCCTCCATCCTATTTATTTACTCTTTAAAATGACTGCCACACTAACAGTAATGCAATGCCATGGTTTGTCTATAGTCTAGCACAATGGATTTTACGAACGTTAACTAAGAGCTGCTTTATTAGGATATAAAGTGCAATAGCAGCAAAAAATTTGATTAAAAGTAAGCGTGGTTTCTTCTGCCGATGAGTGAATTGGTTTATTCCATAAATACAGGCATATTTTTGAGTGTTTATAAGGTATAGGAAAGGTGTATGCTTGGGTTTTAGGATCATTGATTACATTTGTAGACTTTATTTTATTTGATACGTTACATGCTGTTTCAGTCCACTGGTTTTCGGGCCAGTTCACACCACAGTTTCTGTGTTCCGGATGCATTTCTGCTTATGAGTTTACATGCATTTTAGATGTGTTCCGGTGTGTTATTGATGCACCTTTTCCATCTCCTTTTTTTCGATTTGACATGAATTCTGGTGCATTTTAAATTTGCCACATTCCATGTGCATTTCATACAGAACATCGTGCATGCATTTCTTTCTCGTACATCACGGGACACAGAGCGACATAGTCATTACTAATGGGTTATATAGATACCGTCAGGTGCTGGCACTGGCAACTTCCAAAACCGGAAGTACCCTCCCCTATATAAGCCCCTCCTATCCGGGAGCACCTCAGTTTTTTGCCAGTGTCTAAGGTGTTGGCCAAGAAGAAACATGTGTTTTTCACTGAGCTTGCGTACAGGTTCTTTTGGGCCTCAGTAAGCTATTCCGGATCCGACCAAAAAAGCTTCATAGCTAAACGGTCGGTACCCGGGCCTTGCAGAGAAGAGCAAGGTTTTGCCTGTAATGCTTCTCTTAGGAGAGCTGGACCCTGGGATCCAGAGCTCTGGTCATACCCACGACCAAGATGTTTTCTGTGCAGGGTGCTATACAGGTCCAGGGGAGTGGAATCCTTGGGAACCCGGTCCCTGAAGGTTTGATTACAATGCCTGCCGTGATAGGTGAAGTTTGGGCTTTTGTGGACCAAACAAAGTCCTGCGGCGGGGAACAGGTAAGTGGGGGCCCCCAGGAACTTGGTTCTATTGGGGGACCCCCAAGCCTAATTTGTCTTTCTGTCTGTTACCTAACGGTATTCCCGCTAATATTCTGTGTATGCCTGTTACTACTGAGAAAATGTAAAAATTTTAATAGTAGGCAAGAAAAAAAAAAAAAAAAAAAAAGTAAGACCGCGGTACCTGTGTTAGACACTAGAGGCCGCTATGGTTCTTTTTCTTGTAATGTGGATTTTTTTCTTCCAGAATCAAATCCAGGCAGTTGGTATGTTCTCTGCTGGGAAGCTGTCTCCTCTGCCCTGTTGCTGCGCTCATCCATCCCCGGGCCCTGCGGCAAAGGGACCCTGGCTCCCATCTAGCTCCTTGTTGTTTTCAAAAAAGGCGCACGTGCCCGCGCGCGTGCGCGTGCACGCGCCTCTATTCATAGAGGCGATCTGGAAAAAGGGGCGGAGCGGGTGGATGACGCTCAGGTGTGCGCCGCGGCGCTACTGCGCATGTGCGGGCGTCCAGCGTGTTTTGAAGCACATTATAGCTGGCTGTTGAAGGCACAGACAGAGCTAGCAACAATATAAAGGCACATAGAGGCGGTTGATGCAGGCATCCCCTAGAAAGGCACTTTAGTAGACACCAACTGTGATATAGCAGCAATTGTGCTAGACTATTCTCAGTAAAAGTGGTGTATTACGGCTGGAATACCTCAGCTTTAGGCTTAGGAATATGCCGTCCAGAAGCTCCGGAACTGAATCTTCCAGGAAGTGAAGGGGGTCTCATCGGGCTCTGAGGATCTTGGGCATACTTCTGCTGCACCAGTCTCCCCTGAAGTTCAGAGGTAAGTGACCGTAGAGACCCCGCAGGGGTACTTGGTACTGTGGCTGTCCTCAGTTCACCTGCTCCTGTGTATGTAACAGAGGAGGTTTTTTCCTCAGCTCTGGGAGGATTAGAGAGAGATTGTCAGCATTGATCGGTTCCTCCCTGTCAGGGAAAGCACGCCCGATCTCCGTCTCCTCCTTCAGAGTGCCTGTTAGCAGAGCAACAGTCCCATACAGGGATCGACCTGCCTGAAGGGGATCAGGATGAGGTTGATTCTGTTATAGAGGAATCAACAGTGGGGGAACCTTTTCTCAGCATCTCAAGCTGAAAGATTATGGGTTCAGTCTCTGACTAACATGGTCCGATCAGCATTTAAAAATGCACCTTGCGGAACCATCAACCACTACTGTATCCTCGTTGGGGTCGCTAGAAGCCCCCAGACTGTCTGTTCTTTTCCACTTCACCCTTTACTGAAAGGGCTCATTTACCAGGATTGGGAACATCCTGAGAAAATATTTATTCCCCCCAAGAGATTTCCGGTGGTCTATCCCATGGAGGATAAGTTCATCAAAAAAAAAAAATGGAAGGTCCCTACGCAGCCATCTCTTGTATGTATAAATCACTGACATGTCCAGTGGATAATGTCTAAATGTTCAAGAACCCAATAGATAAAAGATTGGAGTCCTTATGAAAATCTGCTTCTTTCTACAGCAAGCTTGGTGACACAACCAGCAGTAGCAGCTATTGGGGTCTGCTAAGCAGTGAAGGATCAGTTGAAACAGGTCTTGAGGGACTTGACAGATCAGCAGGCTTTGCCCTAGCTGATCTACCTAGAGCCTTAGGCTTTGCGGTTGACGCCATAAAGGATTCAGTCCATCAGGCCTCCCGCCTTACGCTGTCTATAGTACATATGCGTAGGCTCCTATGGCTCAAAAACTGGTCTGCTGAAGCTCCCTGTAAAGAATGGCTGGTTAGCGTCCCATTTCATGGTGAACGCTTATTCAGGGAAAACCTGGACAAATATATCCAGAAAATTTCCAGCGGTAAAAATACGCTCTTGCCGGTTAAAAACAGAGTTAGAGGTCCCTCTTTAAGAGGCCTGCTTCTCCAGTCCCTGGGGCATCGACTGTGTAACAGTTCCGACGGCCTCCTCGGTCAATTCCCGGGGGTAAAAAACAGGGACAATAGCAGGGTAATGAGAAACCCTGGGTCAGGGGAGGTACAAAACCTCCCCCAAAGTTAAATTCATTGAAGCCCCCACTCAGTCGGGTGGGGGGAGGACTCCAGTTGTTCGCAGAGACCTGGCGGGACACGATCAGAGACAGATGGGTGCTCTCCGCAGTAAGTCTGGGATACAGATTGGAGTTAAAAGACTCTCCTCCTTCCCATTTTGAGGTCAAACGTGCCAAGGGATCCCCGGAAGAGAGAGTCCCTCCTGTTGGCACTAGAACAACTATTGCTCCAAGGAGTAATTATGGAGGTTCCCCTGGAAGAATGAGGGTTTGGGTTTTACTCAAACCTCTTTACAGTCCCGAAGCAAACGCGGACGGGAGGCCCATATTAATTCTAAAAGGGCTATACAAATTCCTGTATATCAGGACTTTCCGATGGAGTCGATCCGATCGGTGGCCGCTGCCCTACAAGGGGAGGATTGGTTAGCCGCGATCGACATCAAAGATGCTTATTTGCACATTCCCATCTTTCCAGTCCACCAAAAATTTCTACGCTTTGCAGTAGAAGGGCGCCATTTTCAGTTCAGAGCCTTACCCTTCGGTTTGGCCACAGCACCACGAGTGTTTACAAAAATTCTGGCCCTTTATTGGCCAATCTAAGAACACAAGGTGTAATGATAATGGCATATCTAGATGACTTGTTGCTGATAGACCACTCGGTGAAAAAACTAGACGTGGTCGTTCACAAGACAATCAAGTATCTGGAATCTCACGGTTGGATTATCAACCGAGACAAGTCAGCCCTAAAAACCAGTCAAAAGTCTGGAATACTTGGGGCTAAGGTTGGATTCAGGCCAGAGAAAAATATTCTTGCCTCGAGGAAAGGTGTTGTCTTTGAAAGATTTGATCCACTTAGTGGGTACAAAAAAGACAGCCGTCCATACGCCTGTATATGAGGCTGCTGGGAAAAATGGTGGCATCATTCGAAGCAGTACCCTACGGTCAATTCCATTCAAGGAATTTGCAAGGGGCCATACTGTCAGCCTGGAACAAAAAAGTTCAGGCCCTAGACTTACAATGTCCTTGTCCCCTTCCGTTCGCAAGAGCCTCCGTTGGTGGTTGGTTCCCCAGAATCTGGAAAAAAGGGAAATCCTTCAGTCCGATTTCTTGGAAGGTGGTCACTACAGATGCCAGCCTGGAGCAATGGTCTCTCCAGGGCAGATGGTCGGATGCAGAAAAGGCCCTGCCCATCAATCTCTTAGAGATACGAGCAGCCCGGTATGCCCTAGTAGCATGGACATCCAAACTCCAAGGGTCCCCTGTCAGAATTCAATCAGACAATGCCACAGCAGTGGCATATATCAATCATCAGGGGGGCACCAGGAGTCGTGCAGCCCAGAGGGAAGTAAATTACATCCTGAAATGGGCAGAAAGATATGTCCCAGCCATATCTGCGGTATTTATTCCAGGAGTGGAGAATTGGAAGGCGGACTTTCTAAGTCGCCAGCAATTATGCCCAGAGGAAGGGTCCCTTCACCCCGAGGTTTTCTGGACAATATGTCAGCGGTGGGGAACATCGGATGTAGATCTTCTAGCATCCAGATTCAACGCAAAGGTGGACAGGTTTGTCTCTCGGACAAGGGATCCCCTAGCTTGCGGCTCGGATGCCCTAGTGTTCCCTTGGGATCAGTTCAAGCTGATATATGCATTCACACCGCCACAATGGTTACCTCGATGACTCCGCAGAATCAGGGTAGAAAAGGAACCAGTGATTCTGGTGGCTCCAGCGTGGCCCCGAAGAGCGTGGTACGCGGAGATTGTAAAATGTCAGTGGGGAGTCCTTGGTCTCTCCCACGTCGTCCGGACCTGCTTTCGCAAGGACCGATATACCACCCTTCCTTACCAGCCCTAGGTTTGACGGCCTGGCTATTGAAGCCCACATTCTAAAAAAGAGAGGGCTCTCTAATCCTGTGGTATCTACCATGATCAATGCCAGGAAGCCGGTATCCAGGCAGATCTACTATAGAATCTGGAAGGCGTACATCGCGTGGTGTGAGGCCAAGAAATGGCATCCACATAAGTACGTAATAGGTAGGATTCTGGACTTCCTACAGTGGGCTGTAGATAGGAAGCTTGCCTTGAGTACTATCAAGGGTCAGATTTCGGCCTTGTCAATATTTTTTCAAAGGCCCTTGGCTTCGCATTCACTAGTCAAAGCCTTTATACAAGGAGTGATGCGTATTAGTCCTCCGGTTAATATTCCCATATGTCCATGGGATCTAAACTTGGTTCTGTCGGTTCTACAGAAACAACCATTTGAACCATTACATCATATTTCTTTGGTGCTTCTCACCAGGAAATTGATTTTTCTAGTAGCCATTTGTTCGGCTAAAAGAGTGTCGGAATTAGCAGCTATGTCCTGTAAGGAGCCATATCTGGTTATCCATAAGGATAGAGTAGTGTTCGTCCTCATCCAGCCTTTCTTCCTAAGGTGGTATCGAGGTTTCATTTGAACCAAGATGTGGTTCTTCCTTCTTTTTTCCCCAAACCTACTTCGGTAGAGGAAAAGTTATTGCATTCTTTGGATGTAGTAAGAGCAGTTAAAGCTTATCTAAAGGCCACTGCTCAGATTCGCAGAACGGATACTTTGGTTATTCTGCCGGAAGGCCCCAGAGAGGGTCAGGCAGCGTCAAAATCTACTTTAGCCAAGTGGATTCGACAGGTCATAATACAAGCCTATGGCTTGAGAAGGAGACCGCCTCCGTTCAAAGTTAGAGCGCCCTCCACGAGAGCAGTTGGAACTTCATGGGCAGTGCATCACCAGGCCTCCCTGGCTCAAATCTGTAAGGCCACAACATGGTCTTCAGTACACACGTTTACTAGGTTCTACCAGGTGGACGTTAGAAGTCAGGAGGATGTCGCCTTTGGGCGCAGTGTGTTGCAGGCCGCAAAAGATCCTCATGTCTGATAGCGCTCAGCTTATATATGGTGTATCCCCCCCCTCATTGGGCATTGCTTTAGGACATCCCATTAGTAATGACTATGTCGCTCTGTGTCCCGTGATGTACGAGAAAGAAAATAGGATTTTTATAACAGCTTACCTGTAAAATCCTTTTCTTAGGAGTACATCACGGGACACAGAGCTCCCGCCCCTCTTTGGGGACACTTATTGCTTTGCTACAAAACTGAGGTGCTCCTGGATGGGAGGGGCTTATATAGGGGAGGGTACTTCCGGTTTTGGAAGTTGCCAGTGCCAGCACCTGACGGTATCTATATAACCCATTAGTAATGACTATGTCGCTCTGTGTCCCGTGATGTACTCCAAGAAAAGGATTTTACAGGTAAGCTGTTATAAAAATCCTATTTTTTTTAATGAAGATTAAAAATACACTGGACTGCATCTGGTGTGAACCATACCTTTTTTAAAGGAGAAGTATAGCCAAAGCTTTTTGGCTATTCTCCTCCTGAGGGATCACAGGAGTGCAGTTCATTCCTCACTCCTGTGATCCACTTTCAGCGGACAACCAACTTTAGTCTACTGTCCACTGAAGTCAGTCGGTCCAGGCTTGGGAAAGATCAACGCTTTAAAGTTAGGATCCACCCAGAAGCCTGGACCAGCACCTTCCTCAGCTACTCAGCGATCTGCTGAGATCCTGAGCCAGCCCCTCTCACTCCCTCCACAGCCCAGCACTCCAGTGAGCACTGGAGGGGAAGAGCAGAGAGCCGCTGACTGATGAACTGAGCAATCAGAGCCAGCGGGGGACAGATGCAGCATCAGGTCGATGCTGCATCCACCTTGGTGAGTATAAAACATTTTTTACATTTTTTTTTTCTTTTTCCAAAAGCTATATTTCTTTTAAAACATTGATCGTAAAAATATAATATGTTACTGGTAATATCTGAATGTGAAATATATAAAAAATTGTTAACATACTTCTGTATTTTGCTGTCTTTTTAATACTCCGGCCAGGCCATGCCCCCAACGCATTTTGCTCCGCCCCTCGGAGCTTCCCCCTGACTAAGCGTGGGGCGGAGCTAAATGCATTGGGGGCGTGGCCTGGCTGGAGTTTGCCACTTATTGTATTCTGGGATGATGCAGACTTGCGGTCACAGGGATACCTTTTCTTCAAACTCAGTAAAGCATGCTTGTTGTACTATGGAACCTAAGGGGCTAATCCTCTGCATTGTGTAAAAAGGCTGTTTGAACCGGTCTTCTCTGATCATCCCCTTCTTTTACTGTCCCCAATCCATCTGCTGATGGAACAGAGCCCTAGGAGGCCCTCTGCACATGCTCAGTTTGGTGTGTGTTGCTAGAGAGTTTTCGTTATTTTTTTGGGGGGAAGGGTGCATGTGATCAGCACAGGAGTCAATTAACCTACCCGGAGGAAACCCACGCAGGCACAGGGAGGAACATGCAAACTCCAGGCAGGTGTTTGGGATTAGAACCGACAACCCTAGTGCTGCCAGGCAGAATTGCTAACCACTTGGCTGCTGTGAGTCAGTAGACTCCCCAGCATCAGCACCGGAGGCTGCTAAAGTGACACACCCTAATTTGTCTGCTGTGACACAAACCTTTTGCCAATATTTTGGTGGTGTGAATTATGGTGCAGGCACATTTTTATATTGGCTATATTATCTACGTAATAACGCGGTCTTCATTGTGATTATAGTCTGAGCCTTTTTGCTGTTAGATTTTGGTTAAGATACAGTGCCTTGCGAAAGTATTCGGCCCCCTTGAACTTTTCATCCTTTTGCCACATTTCAGGCTTCAAACATAAAGATATAAAATTTTAATTTTTTGTGAAGAATCACCAACAAGTGGGACACAATTGTGAAGTGGAACGAAATCTATTGGATTTTTGAAACTTTTTTAACTAAGAAAAAAATGAAAAGTGGGGCGTGCAAAATTTTTCGGCCCCCTTGCGTTAATACTTTGTAGAGCCACCTTTTGCTGCGATTACAGCTGCAAGTCGCTTGGGGTATGTCTCTATCAGTTTTGCACATCGAGAGACTGAAATTCTTGCCCATTCTTCCTTGCAAAATAGCTCGAGCTCACTGAGGTTGGATGGAGAGCGTTTGTGAACAGCAGTTTTCAGCTCTTTCCACAGATTCTCGATTGGATTCAGGTCTGGACTTTGACTTGGCCATTCTAACACCTGGATACGTTTATTTGTGAACCATTCCTTTGTAGATTTTGCTGTATGTTTGGGATCATTGTCTTGTTGGAAGATAAATCTCCGTCCCAGTCTCAGGTCTTTTGCAGACTCCCAACAGGTTTTCATCCAGAATGGTCCTGTATTTGGCTGCATCCATCTTCCCCTCAATTTTAACCATCTTCCCTGTCCCTGCTGAAGAAAAGCAGGCCCAAACCATGATGCTGCCACCACCATGTTTGACAGTGGGGATGGTGTGTTGAGGGGGATGAGCTGTGTTGCTTTTACGCCAAACATATCGTTTTGCATTGTGGCCAAAAAGTTCGATTTTTGGTTTCATCGGACCAGAGCACCTTCTTCCACATGTTTGGTGGGTCTCCCAGGTGGCTTGTGGCAAACTTTAGACGAGACTTTTTATGGATATCTTTGAGAAATGTCTTTCTTCTTGCCACTCTTCCATAAAGGCCAGATTTGTACAGTGTACGACTAATTGTTGTCCTGTGGACAGACTCTCCCACCTCAGCTGTAGTTCTCTGCAGTTCATCCAGAGTGATCATGGGCCTCTTGGCTGCATCTCTGATCAGTCTTCTCCTTGTCTGAGCTGAAAGTTTAGAGGGACAGCCAGGTCTTGGTAGATTTGCAGTGGTCTGATACTCCTTCCATTTCAAAATGATCGCTTGCACAGTGCTCCTTGGGATGTTTAAAGCTTGGGAAATCTTTTTGTATCCAAATCCGGCTTTAAACTTCTCCACAACAGTATTACGGACCTGCCTGGTGTGTTCCTTGGTCTTCATGATGCTCTCTGCGCTTTCAACAGAACCCTGAGACTATCACAGAGCAGTGCATTTATACAGAGACTTGATTACACACAGGTGGATTCTATTTATCACCATCAGTCATTTAGGCCTGGTTCACACTGGGGCGACAAACGCTCCGACATTGGGAGCTCATGTCGCATGACGTGTGAAAATCAATGTTTCCCTATGGGAGCCGTCTTAACATGTCGGTCCGACTTTGAGAATGCTCCCTGTACTACTTTGGTCCGACTTTGATCCGACTTCAGCTCATTGACTATCATTGAAGTCGGATCAAAGTCGGACCGCAGTCTTGCATGATCCGACTTTGGCATGCGACTTGTGCTCTGCTGATCTTGAGGGGGAACTCCAGGCCAAATTTTAAATAAAAAACCGGCATGGGTTCCCCCTCCAGGAGCATACCAGGCCCTTGGGTCTGGTCTGGATTTGAACGGGCACCCCTACGCCGAAAAAACGGCGTGGGTGGTCCCCCCAAAATCCAAACCAGACCCTTATCCGAGCACACAACCTGGCAGGCCGCAGGGGAAGAGGGGGGGGACGAGAGAGCGGCCCCCCTCCCTCCTGAACCGTACCAGGCCGCATGCCCTCAACATGGGGGGTTTGGTGCTCTGGGGCAGGGGGGCGACCTGCGGCCCCCCCACCCCAGAGCACCCTGCCCCCATGTTGATGAGGACAGGGCCTCTTCCCGACAACCCTGGCCGTTGGTTGTCGGGGTCTGCGGGCGAGGGGCTTATCGGAATCCGGGAGCCCCCTTCAATAAGGGGGCCCCCGGATCCCGGCCCCCCCACCCTATGTGAATGAGTATGGGGTACATCGTACCCCTACCCATTCACTTGGCGGAAAAAAATTGCAATAAAAAAAACACACAGCTTTTTAAAGTATTTTTTATTGCACAGCTCCGGGGGTCTTCTTCCGACTTCGGGGGTCTCCGGTGTCGTCGCCGCGCTCTCCGGCTCTTTCTTCCGCCGGGCCTCCGCTAACTTCTTTAGCTCTTTTGCTAACGGAGGCCCGGTCTTCTGCGTCGTCTCGTCCGGCTCTCCGTCGTCCTTCTGCCGGCCCCTCCACTAACTTCTTTAGCTCTTTCGCTAGTGGAGGGGCGCGGTCTTCCCGTCGTCGCCGTCGGCGTCTTCTCTTCTCCGTCTCGATGTTGACGCGTCGCTTCCTCCCGCTGTAATACTGGCTCTCCGCTCGCATTAATATAGGCTTCCCATGACATCACAGTCACATGTTCCCATGACGTCACAGTCACATGCTCCGGGGCCATGTGCCCCGGAACATGTGACTGTGACGTCATGGGAAGCCTATATTAATGCGGAGCGGAGAGCCAGTATTACAGCGGGAGGAAGCGACGCGTCAACATCGAGGAGGAGAAGAGGGAAGAAGACGGCGACGACGGGAAGACTGCGCCCCTCCACTAGCGAAAGAGCTACCAAGAAGTTAGTGGAGGGGCCGGCAGAAGGACGACGGAGAGCCGGACGAGACGACGCAGAAGACCGGGCCTCCGTTAGCAAAAGAGCTAAAGAAATTAGCGGAGGCCCGGCGGAAGAAAGAACCGGAGAGCGCGGCGACAACACCGGAGACCCCCGAAGTCAGAAGAAGACCCCCGGAGCTGTGCAATAAAATACTTTAAAAAGCTGTGTGGTTTTTTTATTGCAATTTTTTTCCACCAGGTGAATGGGTAGGGGTACGATGTACCCCATACTCATTCACATAGGGTGGGGGGCCGGGATCCGGGGGCCCCCTTATTGAAGGGGGCTCCCGGATTCCGATAAGCCCCCCGCCCGCAGACCCCGACAACCAACGGCCAGGGTTGTCGGGAAGAGGCCCTGTCCTCATCAACATGGGGGCAGGATGCTCTGGGGTGGGGGGGCCGCAGGTCGCCCCCCTGCCCCAGAGCACCAAACCCCCCATGTTGAGGGCATGCGGCCTGGTACGGCTCAGGAGGGAGGGGGGGCGCTCTCTCGTCCCCCCCTCTTCCCCTGCGGTCTGCCAGGTTGTGTGCTCGGATAAGGGTCTGGTTTGGATTTTGGGGGGACCCCCACGCCGTTTTTTCGGCGTAGGGGCGCCCGTTCAAATCCAGACCAGACCCAAGGGCCTGGTATGCCTCTGGAGGGGAACCCACGCCGTTTTTTTTAATTTAAAATTTGGCCTGGAGTTCCCCCTCAAGATTCATACCAAACACAGTGCCTGATATTGGCGGGGATCCAAGTCGGATCCCCGTTCATTGAAAGTCGGACATATGTCGGCTGAATGTCGCAGGGCAAAGTCGGATCCAAAGTAGGACAGATGTCGTGTCGCACTAGTGCGAACCCAGCCTTAGGACAACATTGGATCATTAAGAGATCCTCGCTGAACTTCTGGAGTGAGTTTGCTGCTCTGAAAGTAAAGGGGCCGAATAATTTTGCACGCACCACTTTTCAGTTTTTTATTTGCTAAAAAAGTTTAAAATATCTAATAGATTTCGTTCCACTTCACAATTGTGTCCCACTTGTTGGTGATTCTTCACAAAAAATTTAAATTTTATATCTTTATGTTTGAAGCCTGAAATGTGGCAAAAGGATGAAAAGTTCAAGGGGGCCGAATACTTTCGCAAGGCACTGTATATAGGGGCTAGGTCAAGATTAAAGTGAACCTGTCGGACAATCTATATAAATCTTTCTCAAGAACCATAAAAGCTGCAATGCTCTGTTAGATTTATATACCAAAAAAAAAAAAAAAAGTCTGTTTCCCTTTAAAACTTATTTAGTTTTACTACAGAGAACACGACTTCTCTTAATTTTGTCCTTTTTAGCTTTCATCACCCTGTCTAATGATAGTGCCTAAAAATGAAGACGTATGCTCTCATTGGACATTGGGTTGGTGGTTTTGGAAGGGTTTCGTACCAAAGCAAGGAAATGAAGCCTAATGCCGCGTACACACAACCGTTTTTCATGACGAGAAAACTGCAATTTTTTAGATTGGTAGTGAAAACGTTCATGCTCTATTTTTTTTCTCGTCGTTTTTCCCATAGTTCTTTTTCTCGTCGTTTTTCCCATCGTTCTTTTTCTCGTTGTGAAAACCGCTCGTGTGTAGGCTTTTCCGAGGGGAAAAAACGCGCATGCTCCGTCTCATACTTGATTCTGGAGTGCTCGTTCTGGTAAAACTAGCGTTTGTCATGGAGATGGCACATTCGTCACGCTGTAACGGACTGAAAAGCGCAAATCTTCTCTCACCAAACTTTACTAACACGAGATCAGCAAAAGCAGCCCAAAGGGTGGCGCCATTCGAATGGAACTTTCCCTTTTTTATAGTGCCGTCGTACGTGTTGTCCGTCACCGCGCTTTGTTCGAGCGTGTTTTTCTCAACGTGTGTATGCAAGGCAGGCTTGAGAGGAATCACGTTGAGAAAAACATTGTTTTTTTGCATGACAGGAAAACGGTCGTGTGTACGCGGCATTATAGTTATGAAGTGAAACCATTTTTAATGGAGTCCCCAGAGGAGGGTTTTTTGGGTAATAAAGGTAATAGCAGCTACAATGAGGTTTCCTGCTTTCGGACACAACTTTTTAATAGTTTAGTGTAGCTTACAGGTGTTCTTTAAATGCTAATTTTAAGGATGTTTTTTTTTTTTTTTTTTTTTACAATTTGTTTTATTTTTATATTTTTACAATTTATTTTATTTATTTCTTTTTTACAATGCTTTCTTTTTTAAGGGGGTGGGGGTGGACAGTGTCAGTGTGTTTTTTCCTTTAATTTTTTCTTTTATTCTTACAATTCATTTTTTTTATTTAATTTTTTTAGTAAATTTTTTATTTTTTTTAGAGGCGGAGAAACGACTGTCAGACTTTTAAATCTATACAGCGGTGATCGGTGCTTGTAACTCTCCCACCGCACTGATCACCGCTGACTGTCCAAGTATCGGGTGAAGCATCGGGAGCATTTGCCCGAGTACAAGTACTCGGGCAAATGCTCTGTATCGGTACCGATACTAGTATCGGTATCGGGACAACCCTAGTTTTCGAAATAACAAGCTCTCTTGCAGATGTAGCAGAGGGATGAGGCAAACCACTGACAGGGGTGCTTTTAATGATCCGCTTTTAATTACCGTATTTATCGGCGTATAACACACACTTTTTTCACCTTAAAATCAGGGGAAAATCGTGGGTGCGTGTTATACGCCGATACTCACTGATCCTGGAGCGCAGCGATCGCCGCCGAGATACACATAGCCGAGTGTACTCAGCTTTTCTCGGCTCCGCTCACAGTCATGCCCAGTCCCACCATTGGACCTGTGTTATGTCCATCATAGGGCGGGACTCGGCGTGACTGTGAGCGGAGCCGACTAGAGCCGAGTACACTCGGCTATGTGTATCTCGGCTCCGCCCAGTCCCTGCATTCTCGGCGGCGTTCGCCCCGCTCCGCCCTGCGGCGATCTTGGCGGCGCCAATTTTGAATTTCGGGCAAGGCTGCACTGGACACTGCGGGCAAGGCTGCACTGGACACTGCGGGCAAGGCTGCTCTGGACACTGCGGGCAAGGCTGTATTTAAATGTAAGTTTTTTTTGTTTTTTTTTCCTTAAACTTCCTTCCTAAAAGTTTTTTTCCCTAAAATTCCCTCCTAAACTTGGGGTGCGTGTTATACGCCGATTAAATACGGTATGTAAAACTTTTATCTCAAAGGGGGGGGGGGGGAAACTGTTG
Source organism: Rana muscosa (assembly GCA_029206835.1). Classification (NCBI taxonomy): domain Eukaryota; kingdom Metazoa; phylum Chordata; class Amphibia; order Anura; family Ranidae; genus Rana; species Rana muscosa. The sequence continues at coordinate 413,298,746 of CM055121.1, forward strand.
CTGTAACTGCTCGTAAAATTGTGAGCTGGAGTTTGGCTCCAATTTTGTTAGTGTATCTAAATCTGTTGGTACATCCAACATGCCCCTCCCCCAAGATTAACAATGCTGTTATCCAAATGTGCTCCTCTGCTGCTTCTTCCAGAGTTGGAGGCACTCAAAGGACTCATGCACACTGCAGCTCAAAAACATTTTTTTCAGGCATTTAAGCTTTTATTTCTATGCCTAAAAGCCCTATAGAAGATATTGCTTTTTTGTGCTCTTTTGCATGTTTTTGTTGAGCTTTTTTGAGCATAAGCTTTTTTTTCACAAACCCTCCCCATAGCTATTTTTTTCTCCTTTTTTTTTTGTGTGCGTTATTTGCCCCTTAGGCGTCTTTTCTGCTTGAAAGTTCCTCTCAAACAGTTTGGTGGGGGTTTTTTTCTGCCTGTAAACTCCTGAAAAAGCCATAGTGTGCATGGACACGTTGGCTAACATGAAGGGGAGTTTCCAGGCAGAAAAGAATCAGCGCTCAAAAGCCTGTAGGAGCTGCTGCTTTGAGCTTCTTACATGTGCCCTAATACAGGTGGTGTGTTCCTGGCTAGATCACCAGGTGATAATGGAAAACAAAAACTTGAAAAAGAAAAACGAATGCAGCTACCACATCTGACAGCTATTTTTTTTTTGCCGCCCCCCATAACATAGTTGTAGCATTGTTTCATTACCTGTAGAAGTGATCAGAGCAACTGGAAAGAGGTGTTGCCTGAACTCAAAAAAATCCCCACTGCTTAAAAAGTGTTGGCTGGAGTTGGATTTTTGTTTGTCGCCTCTAAAAAAGAACTCCATGTTCACTATGACTTTAGTGTTGGCCAGCTTGGTTTAGTTGCTTGCTTACTTTTGCAAAACGGTCTGGATGCTGTAATACACTGCAACAGCTTGTGCGGCATACGGCATGCTGTGATGTCATCCACCCACCTCTTCACCCCGACCAATCGGAGAAGACCTATTTTCATTGATAAAAACATAAGGCAGTTCCTGAATGGCTGAGATACTGTATGACCGACTCTTCTTTCTGGGCGCAGAAGTGAAGTGTCCAGGTACTTGGGAAGGAGGACAGTACAGTTTACTGTATGCAGCACAAGCTATGATTTATTCATGACCATTTATTCATTATGATTTATAATCATAGTGAACATCAAGTTCCTCTTTAAAGTGTATGTAATCCCAAACAATCAACTGCTCTTATTTGGTTCCTTTTGGCCTGGTAAATATACAATGGTATATCTGTTAAACAATAAATCTTACCAAAAACCTTGTGAGCTGATGACCTCCTGTGCTGATTTTTATCAATTACATTATGCTCTGAGGACTATAGAACCCCACCCCTCTGTTAGTCCATTATAAACTACACATTCATATAAAGCTTGCCATGGATTGAATTTAATTTGGTTCAGCAGGAACCGACCCAAATTTGATCCATCTATGGCCGTTCCCGCTCAACAGAATTCAGTCTAAAAGTGATTGTACACGATCACCTTCTAAAACAACCCATTCAGTTTAATATCTAAATGAAAGTCAAAACATTTGTGTACAGATATAAATACCTTTTTTTTTTTTTCTTTCTCTATAAGTGATCACATTCCCTCTGTTCTCAGCTGCATAAAAGCTGGGGGGGGGGGGAGAAGCAGCAGCACACTGAGCTTCCCAGTGAATGGCTGTGCAGTGGGGGCATGTCAGGACAAGTCTGATCCCTGGAGGAGAGCACACGGATTTCCCAGCATAACTAGAGAACTGACCACGCTGAGTTCTGCTTAGTGTGGTCAGTTTTTAATAGGAAAGCAGAGGGACTGGCAGGAACACCAGGGATTTCACATGATGCAATACAAAGAGAACAGGATACTTTCTCATCTACATGGTTACAGCAGCCACATATTAGGAATATGAAGTGTTGGGGTAAGAAACGCTTTAACGATCGACTTCTATTAAATGAGAATGTTAGAACTGTTTCATTCGATCGGCAGCTTCAGAGCTGATCAGTGTACTCTGACAGTTGAGGAATCACTGCTGTCAAAATACAATAGTACAGTGGAAAGGAATTCTCCATCCACCTCGCTTATGTGAATGAGGGAATCTGTTTTCTTTTTCTTTTATCTATGGTTGGCTATGGGCAGCCTAAAGCCTCGTACACATGGTAAGTTTTTTTTTTTTTTTCCCCCCCTTCAAATTGAGGAGCTTGCATAGCATTCAAATTGAGGAGCTTGCATAGCATTCAAATTTGAGGAGCTTGCATGGGGGGTCCTGCACTAACAATGTGATGTTAGTACAGCTATCTCCCCACTGAGCTATTGTGCTCCAAAAAGGGGACCACAGCCATTGGCTGAGAACACTAATCAGATGCCAATCGACTGCTGGTTTTCCAGCATGCTTGTTCATCAGAAGCCAGTCGTGAATTCGGCTTCTTTCAAAGACCTGTACACATGGGCTGAATGTTGCTTGGTATCTACTGTACCGACTGATTTCAGCAGATATTCAGCCCTTGTGTACAGGGGTTAAAGTGGATGTAAACCCGATTTTTTTTTTTTTTTTTTTTTTTTTTTTTGCTGTTACAATGTAGAGTATAAGATTTCCTATAATTTGTGCCAGGTCTTGCAACAAAGAGTTAATCCAGCTCTGAGCAATCCTCTGTTATTGTTCAGTGAGATAAAACGGACAAACAAAGAAAAACCTTTGTCCGTTCCGCCTCCTTGCTTTGAGTGACAGGTTATTTACATATCTCGTGCACTAGCTTTAGACAGGCATTATTTTTTTATTCCCACCCCCACTCCTTTTCTGAAGTCATGTGGTTACTTTTCTGGATTGTGACTGGATGTTAGTGATCATAGCAGAAGGAATACACAGGAGAAAATGCATGTTGACAAGGGGAGTGTAGAGGTGGGCGGGGAATCTACTGACATCACGACTCCACCCACCGAGCTCCAGACAACAGATCCACCCACAGAATCTGCAGTTTTTCAGGTCTCATAACAGACAGAGGGGAGACATTTGACAGATAAGAATACATGCAGGAGGCATCTATATCCTTATAGATCAGCACTATGGCAGTAGTTTAGAAAGGATGAGAGTGGCTTTACATCCACTTTAAGACTATTCTGTCTCAAAGGTGACAGTGCTGCTGTGCAAACTCATTGCAGAACAAACGGCATAATATCCTATTATATGATTATATTAATCATTTCCTTTTGGGGTTAATAAAGTATTCTCAATCTGAAGTGGAATAATATGTCTACTGGTAGGATCTACAGGTAATAAAAATGTTGTAGGAGGGATTACTCTGGAAAACCACACGCTGTTGGGGGGGGGGGGGGGGCGCTCATCCCTTCAATCAAAATACAAGAGCTCAGTAGTAGGCACATTTTATCCTTTAAGAACCTAATAATGGTTTTCGGTAGGAGGACTTTTTGGGCATCTTTTTATTTTTTTGCTGTTTTGTCCAGCTCAAGTTCCATTTCTCCAACTGAAGCCATATTGTTTCCTCTGGGCAGTTTAGCAAGTAAGAAGTTTAAGCAGGATTTTCTTGTGGATTTCTAGCCTGAGAGGCATTAGTGAAATAAATATCAAGCCTCCGTCTGTGCAGGTCTGCTTCTTCTCCTTGCCTCTTGCCCAGAGCAGATGGGAAATGACAGCGTTTAAAGTGGATAGTTAAATCCTCTTGCAGCGTGATTTTATTTATTTTTTCTCTTTCCTTTCGTCCCCTCGGCTTCCTATCGCATTTACCCTACTCATTGCTTCGTATAATTTTTTTTTGTTTCATCCAGCTACCTCATTGAGAAAACAGATTGGTTTAATGACAAATGCACAGATGATGATAATATTTTACAAGAAAATAGGATTATGACATTCCTTCCTGGATTTCTTAAAGACTTGCCCAATAAAATCGGGGGGTTTGCATAGGACAGACTTTTTTTTTTTTTTCCCTATTTAAGGATTAGGATATTTAACCACTTAAGCCCCGGACCATTTGGTAGCTAGAGGACCAGAGGTGAATTCAGAATTTGGCACTGCGCTGCTTTAACTGTAAATTGTGCGGACATGCAATGTTGTACCCAAACGAAATTTGCGTCCTTTTCTTCCCACAAATAGAGCTTTCTTTTAATGGTATTTGATTGCCTCTGCGATTTTTTTTTTTTTGCGATATAAACGGAAAAAGACCGAAAATTTTGAAAAAAATGATATTTTGTACTTTTTGTTATAAGAAAAATCGAATAAACTCAATTGTAGTCATACATTTAGGCCAAAATGTATTCAGCCACATGTTTTTAGTAAAAAAAATGTCAATAAGCGTATATTTATTGGTTTGCGCAAAAGTTATAGAGTTTACAAACTAGGGTACATTTTCTGAAATTTACACAGCTTTAAATTTATGACTGCCTATCTCATTTCTTGAGGTGCTAAAATGACAGGGCAGTACAAAACCCCCCCAAATGACCCCATTTTGGAAAGTAGACACCCCAAGGAAATTGCTGAGAGGCATGTTGAGCCCATTGAATTTTTTATTTTTTTGTCCCAAGTGATTGAATAATGACTAAAAAAAAAAAAAAAAAAAAAAAAAATTACAAAAAGTTGTCACTAAATGATATATTGCTCACACATGCCATGGTTATATGTGGAATTTCACCCCAAAATACATTTTGCTGCTTCTCTTGAGTACGGGGATACCACATGTGTGGGACTTTTTGGGAGCCTAGCCGCGTACGGGACCCCGTAAACCAAGCACCGCCTTCAGGATTTCTAAGGGCGCAAATTTTTGATTTCACTCCTCACTACCTATCACAGTTTCGAAGGCCATAAAATGCCAAAACAGCACAAAACCCCCCCAAATGACCCCATTTTAGAAAGTAGACACCCCAAGGAAATTGCTGAGAGGCCTGTTGAGCCCATTGAATATATTTTTTTTGTCCCAAGTGATTTGAATAATGACAAAAAAAAAAAAAAAAATTACAAAAAGTTGTCACTAAATGATATATTGCTCACACATGCCATGGTTATATGTGGAATTACACCCCAAAATACATTTTTCTGCTTCTCCTGAGTACGGGGATACCACATGTGTGGGACTTTTTAGGAGCCTAGCCGCGTACGGGACCCCGAAAACCAAGCACCGCCTTCAGGATTTCTAGGCACAAATTTTTGATTTCACTCCTCACTACCTATCAGTTTCGAAGGCCATAAAATGCCAAAATCGCACAAACCCCCCCCAAATGACCCCATTTTGGAATATAGACACCCCAAGCTATTTGCTGAGAGGAATGGCGAGTATTTTACAGCTCTCATTTGTTTTTGAAAATGAAGAAAGAAAATATATATATATTTTTTTTTTCAATTTTCAAAACTTTGTGACAAAAAGCGAGATCTGCAAAATACTCACAATACCTCTCAGCAAATAGCTTGGGGTGTCTACTTTCCAAAATGGGGTCATTTGGGGGGGTTTTGTGCTATCTGGGCATTCCATGGCCTCCGAAACTGTGATAGGCAGTGAGAAGTGAAATCAAAAATTTACACCCTTAGAAAGCCTGAAGGCGGTGCTTGGTTTTTGGGGTCCCGTACGTGGCTAGGCTCCCAAAAAGTCTCACACATGTGGTATCCCCGTACTCAGGAGAAGCAACAGAATTTATTTTGGGGTGTAATTCCACATATGCCCATGGCATGTTTGAGCAATATATCATTTAGTGACAACTTTGTGCAAAAAAAAAAAAAATTGTCGTTTTTCCGCAACTTGTGTCAACATATAAAATATTCCATGGACTCGACATGCCTCTCAGTATATAGCTTGGGGTGTCCGCTTTCCAAAATGGGGTCATTTGGGGGGGGTTTTGAACTGTCCTGGCATTTTATACACAACATTAGGAAGCTTACATCCACTCTTCTAACCACTTGAAGACAAAGCCCTTTTTGACACTTTTTGTTTACATGAAAACATTTTTTTTTTTTTGCAAGAAAATTATGTTGAACCCCCAAACATTATATATATTTTTAAAGCAAAGGCCCTACAGATTAAAATGGTGGGTGTTGCATTTTTTTTTTCTACACAGTATTTGCGCAGCGATTTTTCAAACGCATTTTTTGGGTTAAAAAATACACTTTTTTTAATTTTAATGCACTAAAACACACTATATTGCCCAAATGTTTGATGAAATAAAAAAGATGATCTTAGGCCGAGTACATAGATACCAAACACGACATGCTTTAAAATTTTGCACAAACGCGCATTGGCGACAAACTACATACATTTTTAAAAGCCTTTAAAAGCCTTTACAGGTTACCCCAGTAGATTTACAGAGGAGGTCTACTGCTAAAATGATTGCCCTCGATCTGACCTTCGCGGTGATACCTCACATGCATGGTGCAATTGCTGTTTACATATGACGCCAGACCGACGCTTGCGTTCGCCATTGGGCAAGAGCAGGGCAGGACAGGGGTGCTTTTTTTTTTTCTTTTTTTTTTTATTATTAATTTTGCTTTTTTATTTTATTTTTAAATTGTTCCTTCCAAGTATTTTTTTTTTTTTATCATTTTTATTGTTATCTCAGGGAATGTAAATATCCCCTATGATAGCAATAGGTAGTGACAGGTACTCTTTTTTTGAAAAAACTGGGGTCTTCTAGACCCTAGATTTTTCCTCTGCCCTCAAAGCATCTGACCACACCAAGATCGGTGTGATAAAATGCTTTCCCAATTTCCCAATGGCGCTTTTTATATCCGGGGGGGGGGGGGCATTCCCTCCCACTGCTTGTAAAAGCAGTCCAGAGGCTAATTAGCCGCTAGGATTGCTTTTACATGAAAGCCGGCCGCAGGCTGAAAAGAATGATACCAAGATGATACCTAAACCCGCAGGCATCATTCTGGTATAAACATTCAAAGTCCAGCAACATACCAGTACGTTGCTGGTCCTTGTTGGACATGTATTGTAATCTTTTTATTTCAAGCAGCCAGTTGGCTGAACGAAAAAAGAGATTGATCGGTGGGTATGCCCACCATTAGAATACCGCCCTTCATCCACCCACTTCCAATGATGGGCATACACGCACCATTTATATATGCCGAAGCATGGGGGCATCCTCCCGCAAAAAAGTTATGCCGCACACACATGGTCGGACTTTTCCACGGGCAAGCCTCCGTCGGAATTTCGACCGTATGTACGCGGCATTAGGAGCAAAATCGCTCCTCCGCCCCTGCTGCCCCAATGCTTCGGCATATTTGCTTTTTTTTTTTTAACTGTGGTGGTGAAATCACCTCCTACAGCACTGGAGTCGCAGGGATCAGGCCTGTCTCTGCGAATGCTGCAGTTATGTGTGTTTTTGTTTTGTAAGTGACAGTGATCGATCGATACTGCACTTGGGTGGCCTGGGCTGGACGGAGGGGCAAAACGCAGGTGCCAGCAGGTATCTGGGCTGATCCCGCTAACACTGCGTTTTTGGGAACCCTAAACTGCTGGGGACGCTAGTATAGATCTGATCAGATCAGATATTGATCTGTTCAGATACTATACCACTAAGGGGGGTGTATGCTTCACGCGTGGGTGTTAGCGTTACTGGCACTAACCTGACGCTGCCTGGGGTGTGACTCAGACCCTCTCTGACGCTAATTGATATCACCCGCCGGGCGATCAGGGGGTTAAACCTTTATTGGGTTATATACACGGCGGGTGCCCTGACACTATAAAAAGCAAACTAACTAACCAGCGTCACCCGTAACACTTATATGGTGATCACTGGTGAAAGGGTTAACTCGGGGCAATCAGGGGGTTAAAACCTTTATTAGATAATATATGGGGGTACCTGACGCTATAAAAACCTGCGGCGAACCTAAAAAAGTTACCAGCTACCGATCTGCATCACCGACACTAAGACAGCGTTTAGAAAAACGATTGCTTAGCGACAGTGGTGATGGGGGTGAAAGGGTTACCTGGGGGGGGCGATCAAGGGGGTTAAACCTTTATTAGATAATATATTGGGGTACCTGACGCTATAAAAACATGCGGCGAACCTAAAAAAAATTACTGGCTACGATCTGCATCACCGACACTAAGACAGCGTTTAGAAAAACAATTGCTTAGCGACAGTGGTGATAGGGGGTGAAAGGGTTACCTGGGGGGCGATCAAGGGGGTTAAACCTTTATTAGATAATATATTGGGGTACCTGACGCTATAAAAACCTGCGGCGAACCTAAAAAAAATTACTGGCTGCCGATCGGCATCACTGACGCTAAGACAGTGATCAGAAAAATGATCGCTAAGCGACAGTGGTGATAGGCGGTGAAAGGGTTATCTGGGGGGTGATCAGGGGGTTAAACGTTTATTAGGGGGGGTTAGGGGGCTACACTGGACCTAAGACTAAACTTTGGTGACACTTTTACAGTCACAAATGTCACTGATTGCAGTGATCACTAAATAAATGGTCACTGCAATCAGTGACACTGTGACTGGGGGGTGATCTGGGGGGCCTGGGGGGTGGGGGCGATTTATGTCCCTATGTGTCCTGGTGTCAGTGTAGTGTTGTGTGCACTGACCTGATATCTTCTCTTGTACGGCGCTCGGTATATGTGAGCGCCGCACCAGAGATGACATCACTTCCTCCTGCTCCCTCTGTCTGACACAGACAGAGGGGGCATTTCCATTCGCCGGGAGCGATCGCGAGGGGGTGGCCAGAAACGAATGGCTGCCCCCTCATCCCGGAACGCTCCCGGACACTTAGCCACCGCTCACTGTATAGGAGGGGGGTCCGATCGGACCCCCCAACTGTACAAAGGCAATCACGTATGCTCTACGTGATTGTGCCTGTCGGTGCCATTCTGCCGACGTATATATACAGTGAGCGGTCGTTAAGTGGTTAAACTGAGGCTTCATGATTTGACTACAGCACAGGTGTCAAACACAAGACCCGCGGGCCGAATCCGTCCCTCCAGGCCATTTCCTGTGGCCCTCGCACCTCTCCTGCAACTGCAGGAGAGCTCCAGCCCTCCTCTGGTCCTCCTCCAGACCCTTACTTTCTGCTTTCAAGTAATGCATCCAGCTTCAATCCCAGCAGCAGCATAAGGAAAGTGGGTGCACTGTGATGTAAGGGAGAGTGGGGGACTCAACTTCTGATGGTGGCAGACATGGGAGTAAGTCACACATGTGCAAGTCACAAGCAAGTCTCAAGTCTTAACCTTCAAGTCTCAAGCAAGTCCCAAGTTACTGTGACGAAAAGCAAGCAAGTCAAGTTGAGTCATTTATTTTGGTCAAGTCACAAATCAAGTCAAAATACTGATCTACCCCATACTGTATAAAAATAATAGGAAGGATAACAATAAATAATATTGGTTATGTGCCCGTGCCTCTCTGTGCCCGTGCCTCTCTGTGCCCGTGCCTCTCTGTGCCCGTGCCTCTCTGTGCCCGTGCCTCTCTGTGCCCGTGCCTCTCTGTGCCCGTGCCTCACTGTGCCCAATGTGTATAGAAAGTAATTCCGCGCTAATATAATAAAAAAGATCATCTGCTGCAAAGCACTGAAAGGTATAATCCGTGACCCTGAGTGTGAATAGATATAAAGAAATAGTGCTGAGCTGATGGGAATGATATGTGATGTTCTGTGTCAGTAATGCTGGTTCTCAAATATCCAGTATAAAATTACTAAAACTGGCATCCATAAATACTTATTGAGATAGCATAAAATAATAAAACATAAATATTGTGCCTTAATATACTCCTGTATTAGTAAGGTGCTTATATTACCAGCAAGTGCTGGAGCAATGATAAAGTGCCGATACGTGTAGGGACAACACAAGCACTGGAGGGGACGCGGACGAGCTCGGCGCTCGTATTTGATATACCTGTTTATACATTTTAAATGTGAGTACTTGCAAACCTTACTGTTTAAATAAACCTTTTGTATAACAATACTACACTATCTTGGGATTCCTTCGCTCTTCCCCCCCATTTATGTACATTACTTTGGAGTCTCCACGGCTAGAGGATTCGCCTCCTCCCCCCCCCCCCCCCCATACAAGGCAGCACAACTACCCCAGGTTCCAAGGGACCATCCAGGCAGAAGGAGGTCAGACAAACAGAGGGTTTCTCTTATATGCTGTAACCTCACAGCAGTGAGGTAAGGGGCCATCCATATACCACAGGAGTCAGTGTGGAAGGCACGAAGTTTAAACCACTCATCACCTAGCACCTTATCACAGCACCGCTTTCAGTCCATAAGGAATCCTTTTTTGGACTTTCTCGCAGCAACATAGTTGCTCTGTTGCACGTTTTATTTTAAAGCTTTTTCTCTCACAGATTTTAAAAAGGACAGTCATTTTATTGTATGAACACAGCAATTGTTTACACAAGTATTTGTTACTGCTTCGTACAAATTTTTGTGTCACGGATTCATGCACCTTTGCACTTTACCTTACTGGTGGTACAGACAATGATGTATCCTGGCCTAGGCCAACAAGGCCCAGGCCTAGGGCAGCACTTTGCAGGGGGGCAGCACGGAAAGATCCCCCGCTGGCTTGCGCTACACTGTTAGTATAACGCAAGCTGCTTCTAATTTTGACTGTCCTATTATCCTGAACCACAAACCTTCCTCACTGTGCTATATGTTTTCTGCTGCACCATTGGCATGGTTATATCTTCTTAGTCCTCTCCATAAAATTATCAGAAATTTGTGCTTAAAGAACTATAGGCAACACTTTTTTTTTCCATGTTGGATGGAGTAAGGGAGGGTTATAGCCCCTGTCAGTTTATTTTTTACCATCCCTGTTGCAGAGATTTCTCTTCACTTCCTGCCCCATAGCCATACAGGAAGTGAGAGGAAATCTATGCAAATTAAGGGACTCCAATGCCCCCCCAGGCCCTAAGAACTAGTGTCCCCGCTCAAAAATATCAGGGCGGGTTTTAAAGAGAAAGGGGTGTGGCCTTGACAGGACGGGGTGGGTCATATTTAAATTAGGGGGTCACGAGTTTAGTCAGGCCTAGGGCAGCACAAAACCTAAATACACTACTGGGTACAAGTACTGCTTAGTACCATTTTTTCTCTCCACGGATACATGCACCTTTTACTACTGTCTCAATTATTTTATTTTTCCTGTGTCACGGATCATTTGCACTTTTGCACTTTATCATTGCTCCAGCACTTGCTGGTAATATAAGCACCTTACTAATACAGGAGTATATAAAGGCACAATATTTATGTTTTATTATTTTATGCTATCTCAATAAGTATTTATGGATGCCAGTTTTAGTAATTTTATTTTGGATATTTGAGAACCAGTATTACTGACACAGAACATCTCATATCATTCCCATCAGCTCAGCACTATCACTGTGCCCAATGCCTCACTGTGCCCGTGTCTCACTGTGCCCGTCAGCCGTGTACCTGATCGGCGGCATCCCGGCTGCTAATCCAGTATTCAAAAACCGCGCCTCCTCCTCGTCTGTGATAGGCGGAACACTCAATTTCCCAGCATTCAGTGTTCCGCCTATCACGGACATCCGCTCATCCTCATAACACAGACGAGGATAAGAGGATGTCCGTGATAGGCTGAACACTGCCTGCTGTGAAATTGAGTGTTCTGCCTATCACAGACGAGGAGGCGCGGCTTTTGAACACTGCAATGGCCGTCATCTGTCTGCATGGCACGCTGATCAGGTAGGCAGACGGCGGCTTGCGGTTAGTGTTAGTGGTGCCAAGTCATTGGAAGTCATATAGCCCAAGTCAAAGTCAAGTCGCAAGTCATTAGTGACAAGTCAAAGTCAAGTCGAGTCATTTATTGAATTCTGTCAAGCAAGTCGCAAGTCCTCAAACAGGTGACTTAAGTAAAGTCATGTGACTCAAGTCCCCCACCTCTGGATGGTGGGGTGGCTCTTGACATCTAATGTAAGGGGAAGGGATGCGCTGGACATCTAATCCTACAGATACAACTGGCCCTTTTGAGGGCAATCATAATGCTGATGCGGCCCACGATGAAATTGAGTTGGACATCCCTGGACTACAGGATGCAGTTTTAACATTTCTTGTTCATCAGGGGGTGGAAGACCTTGGAATATACTGTGTAATCCCTGACTATAGGACAGTGGGCATCAAGAAAATTGAAAGTCTCATTGAAGGGTGAAATTTATGTCTATTTACAACATGGCTCTATCACCTCAAAGTGATCTTCCACTTTCTTGAGATTCCACTGTTTTAAAGTCAACAGGAAGATGGGCCACTCTGAAGCCACCTTTTGAGTAGCCCTAAGACCAGACTTCTTAAAGTGTTTGCAAAGCTTAAAATAAAAATGTTGTACTTGCCTGCTCTGTGCAATGGTTTTGCACAGAGCGGCCTGGATCGTCCTCTTCTCCGGTCCTCCGCCTTTGGCTTCTCCCCCCTGCCAAGTGCCCCCGTAGGAAGCTGCTTTCCATGGGGACACTTGTGTGGGCTTGATTGCAAGCCTGGCTGTTTGTATCTATTCAGACACCTAGCCCAGCTCGGCCCCACCCCCCGCTATCTGTTGACAGGTTATGACTGATAGCAGCAGGAGCCAATGACTACCGCTGCTCTCAGGCAAGCCTGTCAGGGCCAGGAGAGGAATTGCTGCAGACATGCACTGGACTGAGATCGGGTTTAGGTGAATTAAAAGATGGTCTAAGACTCCCAGCTCCAGGCATTGATAGCTCTAGGCATTGATTTCAGGAGATTTGTATGATTGGTGCAACACCAGGACAGATATGGTTTCATCATGCCAGAAGTCTTGGAAGTGTATTCAAGTCATTCCTAAATGGCTGGTGGGGCTCAAGACAGTTGGTGTCCTTTGCCTGGCATGTTGCCCAATGGAGTTTTACTCCTTTTCTTGGTGAAAATCGATCGCACACTTTTCGGTTAATGACACGGAGTGGGTGTTTATCTCATCGACTTGCTGTGTAGAAATTGTTCATACCAAGAAGCGTTTTTGATTGGTATATTGGCAAGTTTTTCTGGAAACATTGCCTCAAGCCTCCCTGCTTTTATTTAGTACTCCAACAGTGACTTTTTTACGTAGGTATTTAGATATATTGATATTTTCGTTAAGAGCCTGCTCTCTAAATTCCAATGGGTCTGAAGAGAGATCACCGAATTAGCAGAAATAAGTTTGGTTCTTCTAAGAGCCTTTGACAAAACCCATTGGGTAGAGGAATTCCATTACCAAATTAACATTTAGTACTGGTTTGTGCTTACTTTAAGACCTATTCACTTTTTTTCCCAGGTGAATTGCTTAAAAATGTGTTTATTTTTTAACCGCTTACAGACCGGAAGATTTGGCGGCTTAATGACCAGGCCATTTTTTGCGATACAGCACTGCGTCACTTGAACTGACGATTGCGTGGTCATGCGACGCTGGACTTAAACAAAATTGATGTCCTTTTTTCCCCACAAATAGAGCTTTGTTTTGGTGGCATTTGATCATCTCTGCAGTTTTTATTTTTTGCGCTATAAACAAAAAAATCGTAAATTTTGAAGAAAACATTTTTTTTTTGCTATAATAAATATCCCAAAAAATGTTTTTAAAAAACAAAGTTCTTCATCAGTTAGGCTGATTATATATTCTTCTACTTTTTTTTTTGTTAAAAAAAAAATCACAATAAGCGTATATTGATTGGTTTGCGCAAAAGTTATAGTGTCTACAAACTATGGGAAAGATTTATGCCATTTCTATGACTTTTTTTTTCACTAGTAATGGCGGTGATCTGCGTTTTTTTTTTTTTTTTTTTTCTCTGCGGTACTGCGACATTGCAGCGGACAGATCGGACACCTTTTGACACATGTTTGGGACCATTGACATTTATACAGCGATCACCGCTATAAAAATGCACTGATTACTGTGTAAATGTCACTGGCAGGGAAGTGGTTAACACTGCTCAAGGGGTTAAATTTGTTCCCTAGTTATTGTTTAGAACTGTATGGCGTTCTAGCTCTTGTTCCCACAATCGCTGGTGGCCGACGGCAATCGCGCCTGCAGGCCATGCCCATCGGGTCCCCCCACCATGCTGCAGACGTGTGCCTCCTGTGGCTCTTAAAGGGGAAGATGTACCCGTAAGGCGATTTGCGGGAATGTGCCACTTTGTCTACGTATATCGGCTTGAGCCGGTCGTCAAGTGGTTAATGCTGGCTATATACGAGGTCTGTCCGGAAAGTATCCAGCCATGTAAGATGAATAATGGATCTTTATTGAAGAGGATACAGGAAACATTGTACGTAGGACAATTACACCTTGGTCCCCTTCAAAGTAGACACTTTGGGACCTCATACAGTCCTCCCAGTGTCTCTTCCACAAGATCCTGCGTCCAAAATCTCAGTCGTTTTTGGAATACCCAAATCGGCTTCTAGTTCTCGCATTGTCAGTCGTCAATCTTCGCTTTCAACAGATTCTTCACCATCTTTGAAGTGTTTGTGCTACATTTTTATTTGCGCTGCACTCATTGCATCATCCCCGAAAGCCATCTGAATAGTTTTTGCAGGCAGAGGAATGTTCAAGTTTAAAGCAAAATGTGATGCACATTCCTTCCTCTGCTCGCTCAGTCATTTTGAATGTGATGGCCACACAGTACACATGCTCACTTAACGACCTCTAGCGCCCCCCCCACTGAGTTGTACTGTGAAGTCGTCATTGTTCACACATGCGCATACCAGTACAGTCTCCTTGGCTGCCAGGTTACTTCTATGTTGTGCAAACTGTTCTCGTTATATTAACATTTTTACAGATAGACACACACACACACACACACACACACTTCTTGCTACATCCTTCTTACTACATCCTGGAGTAATTTTTATTGCAGCCTACTGCATTGTATTTGAAGTTGTGTTGTAAAATGATCGCATTCCAATATTAAAAGAAATAATTGTTGTTATTGTGAATAGTTTGTAAATTATATACAGTAATCTGGGCAGCCACACACGAGTTCCACTTAGTAGCGACTAAAGTGGTCCTTGAATGAAAATGTCAGGTCTGAGAGGGCCGTTCACCGTGAATAAAAAAACTCTTTAACCTCCCTGGCGGTAATCCTGAGTGTGGCTCAGGGTTTAATTTCAGTACCATTAGCGGTAACCCCGAGACTCACTCGGCAGTGCATTGCAGAATCCTGGTCCAGTGTACTTACCTTGTCACTAGGATCCTGTGATGTCACCCCCCCCCCCCCCACTGTGTCTGTGGGATGATGTCCTCCGCCCGATGTTCTGTGTGCCGAGCTCTGATCCCTGTGAGCATCGCAATGCAAGGGGGTGAAGCCCAGCAGAAAATTCAATTCTGGCGATTTTTTGATGCAATGTCATACGACTGGTGAGAACCATGGGAGAACAAGTTGCACCGAAGTCGGAACAAAGTAGTACAAAAACATTTTTGGAGTCGCTGCGACTTATGTGGCACCAATTAGAATGGGGACCAATGAAATGCATGGTTTCTGACTTGTCATGCGACTTCACATGTGTCAAGTTGCACAACAACTCGCAGTAGTGAAAACAAACCCATAATAGATTAAGCTGACCGCTGCCCCCCCCCCCCCCTCTTCAGAACACAGCAGGTGACTGGTGTTTTTCTCTAGGAGCCTGTTGGGGTGTGGGATCTCATTATCCTCCAAACGGCTATCAGATTTCATGGAGCTCTGTGCTCTTGCTTTGCAGTGTGTGTCAGATCCCTGCCCCCTGTTTTCTGCTGCAATGAGATGCTATGTAAAGTGTGTGTTTTGAAAGACTGGCTGCATGAAAAATAGGTACACAAACAAATCCTCCTACACAAGTTGTATCACTTCACCAAGGTTTATGTAAGGGTTTACACCAACTCTAAATACCGTTGCTCATTACCTTTATTCTTTGGTTCATTTGAATCTCAATGACTTGATTTTGGAAACCAGACTACATTTTGAATTGTTTTTCATAAAGCTGCACAGTGGAATCCAATTTTCTTTAATACTTTTTGATTTCTTCTGTGATTTGAGCTTCCTCCCACCCAATCTCCCTTGTTTGAAAGTATGGCTCCAAGCTCTGTAATTCAGTCAGAGATATTAGATGCCCTCTTGAGGTCCACAGTGCTCTGTTAGGTCTCCCTCATGGAAACCCAGCCCAGTCGCTTCACTGATTGTCAGATATTAAAGCACCTCTAATGCCATTTCATCATAGCAAATAATCATATACATTTAATAAAGAGGCCAGCAGTGTTGGCTTGATTCTTTTATTTGTTGCACTATATAAAAATCAAATCTGTCTGGGTAGCTTTGAGATGGACTGTTTCTAATTCATATCACTGCGGTTCTTTATCATCTTCAGCAATGCTCTAGGATGGCAAAGGTCAGCTGTAAAGCTAAAGGAACTTCTATAATGGTGTCTGAAAAAGTACTTGGAGAACAACCAGTTTGTCTTTCAAACTGTCAGTGCAGATTGGAGAGTGAAAGGTGTGCAGGTTAGAAAGTTGTAGGGAGAGTGCATTTTATACAAACCCTACCGATACCAGTAGGCCTTTAACACATGTATGTTTTTAGGGAATTTATGGCTTTCAGATGTGCAAGTTATGTGATAAACTACACCTAAATTACTATAAGAGCACTTATCTAACTTTTAAAGTACAGTAAAACCTTGGATTGCGGGCAGAATTCATTCCGGAAACATGCTTGTAATCCAAGGCACTTGTATATCAAAGCAAATTTTCCCATAAGAAATGATGGAAACTCAGATGATTCGTTCCACAACCGTTTTATTCAAAAGTCCTTCAGTTTCTAGTCCATATAAAAAGACTATAGCAATGTGATAGGTTGTGTGACCATAAACTGTCCATCCACAAATGGAAGACTCCACAAGGGGATTTGAAGCATTTGAAATCCAGCAGGAATTACAGAGTATAAAAGAAGAGAGGCGCCTCTAATTGTAGCGATATGGTTACATTTAACGAAGGTACAACATTTAGCAACTCGCATTGGTTGATGATTAAAACAGGAACATCCAAGTATGCAGGGATCCGGGATAAAGCTGTCCACATAGACCATCCTCCACACCGCTGACTCTCATCGCTGTCAGTCGGCAATCGTGACTGGGACGACTACCCTGCAGTAGAGCGATCTGAAAGTGTAACGACTGCCCACGTGTGAAAGGGGTTAACGTCGTTCAGATCTTCCCTCTCTCAGAACATGCTCCACTACCGATTCTTCACAGTCAGGCGACCACTTCCCATAGGAATTAATCCTTCTGAAAGAACGAGACAACGCTCTGTATCTTTCCAAAATGAACTACTTTATTATTGCAAAACATTACAACTTTTATATCCACAGAGAGAAGCTTCTGACCCTCCTCTCATCATACACCTCTGACCAGACCCAATTTACATGAGCCAATTAACTACAGTGAATGGCTAATACACATCGCAGTTTAATGATTATGCATGACCCTTTTGTGTTTTAGCTTTTGTCTCCCAATCCACATTTCAGGTTAAATGATCTTTTGTGTTTCCCCAGCCTGTCTGGCTGCCAGAGGACCATACCTATAATTACAGGCTTAACTCCCATTATCAAAAGACTTTACACAATAGAACATAACAAACTTTCAATACACATCTCACAATGAAAGGATCTGTAGAATGTAAATCACCCCCCACCTCATCACAGCAATGATTACACAACCCCCACACACAGTATACATCCAATCTATATACAATATATATACAGCATTGAATCTGATTATCACCGATCATAGTGGGGTTTTCATTCACCCTGTGCCCCTAGTGACCCCTGTCACAGAAAGTGAGGCTTGAAGCGCTCCTGGAGCACAGCGTGGAAGGGCTGACATCGATGGTGGTGCGGAGGATGGTCTATGTGGACACCTTTACCCCGGATACCTGCATACTTGGATGTGCCTGTTTTAATCATCAACCATGTGAGTTGCTAAATGTTGTACCTTCATTAACCACTAAAGGACCGCCCCACGTAATTATACTGGGGCAGGGCAGCCCTTTAGCGCAAAATCACATACCTGTACGTGATTCCTCGAACCGGCTCTGGGGCTGGAGCCACGCTTCCGCTGTGATTGGACACAGTGGGAGCAAATCGGCGGGTCCGGCGGCCGCCATGGCTGCTTGCAACCCACCGATCTTTCGTAGGAGAGGAAGAAAGGTGGTCTGCCTATGTATACAAGGCAGACTGCTGTTCTGTCAAAGGGAGAGAAAGCAAGAGAGAAATCTTGTGTTTCTGCTATTCAGGAACACACGTGTGTCTTCCTCCAGTCAGTCCATCCCCCACACAGTTAGAAATCACTCCCTAGGAGCACACTTAACCCTTTTAACACCCCTGATGTTAACCCCTTCCCTGCCAGTGTCATTTGTATAGCGACAGTGTTTTTTTTTCTTTTAAGCACTGGTTCCCAAAAAGTGTCACTTGATGTCAGATTTGTCTACCGCAATGTCGCAGTCCTGCTAAAAATCGCTGATTGCCGCCATTACTAGTAAAAACAATAAAAAAGATAGTCCATAAATATAACCCATGGTTTGGTTTGTGCAAAAGTTAGTGTCTACAATCAATATATGCTTTTTGGGATATGTTTTACCAAAAATATGTTGCAGAATACAAATTGGCTTAAATTTGATGAATTTTTTTTTTTTTTTTACTTTTTTTTTTTATTGGATGTTTTATAGCCGGAAGCATAATTTTTTTTTCGAAATTGTCGGTTTTTCTTTGCTTATAGCGCACAAAATAAGAATCGCAGAGTTGATCAATTACAACCAAAATAAAGCTCCATTTGTGGGGGGGAAAAAAGGACATACCAGTAGATTTTATTTTGGGTATAGTATGGCATGTCCGCGTAATTGTCAGTTAAAGCAACTCAGTGCTGTTGTATCGCAAAAAAATGGCCTGGTCAGGAAGGGACTAAAACCTTCCGGAGCTGAAGTGGTTGAAGTGGAACTTCAGTAATTTTTCATCTTTCCAGTTTCCATCTATTAAATCTTCTGCCCTTGTTGTTTTTTAACTTTGGATAGCAAAACATTTTTTTTCTGCCAGTAAATACCTTATACAGCCCACTTCCTCTTTCTTGTCTGGTAAAAAGCCTAGGCTTATGACGACATGCACAGCTCTTTCTCACTCTCGTGAGTTTGCCAGGAAGGGCGCGGGATGAGTCATAAGAAGGCCAATAAGAGCTGCAGAGCTAGAGCTGCGTGTCTGTAAATCCAGGAAGTTAACAGGCAGCAGCTTCAGCTGCCCACAGTTAAAATGGTTGCAGCCAGACTCGGTGGAGGGGGATTTCTGCAGCATATTTGTCAAGTACAGAATCACAGTATATATAAAATATGCAAAGTGGTTGGAGGGAAGCTTCAGAATGGCAAAGATCTTTTTATTACAAATTATGTGAGCAGACTGCATTTCCTCTTTAAACTTAACCATATTGCTACACTTCGAGGCACCTCTTCTTTTTTATACTCAGTTGTAACATGACGCTACTTGTATATCAAGACATTGCTTGTTTATCAAGTCAAAATGTTTAAAAATATTTAGCTTGTTTTGCAAAACGCTGTCAAACCAAGTTCCTATCAATCCAAGGTTTTGCTGTATAACTAAAGGCAAAATGTTTTTTTTTTTTTTTCGAGTTTTGAATAAAGTAGAGGGAGAACACCTGTCAGTTTTTATTGTGGTCTGTGTCCTAGTTGGGGGGATTCACCCTCTATTTGTCCTGTCGAAAGTAAAAGAAAATCCCAAATTTTGGCTGACAGACAAACACTCCTTGTCCACCTGCACAATCAATACTTCCCTCGTTTTAACCCAGCTACTATAGAGGAAGTCACCAAAATGTTTTCTAACACCCACCTAACCACCTGCCCCCTAGTCCCAGTTCCCTCGCAAATACTATGGTCACCTTCTGGCTCTATCCTACACGCTTTAACTCATATTTTCAGTCTCTCCCTCTTTACTGGCATCTTCCCCAACCCTGTAAAACATGCACTAGTCACTCTCATACCTAAAAAAGCATCACTGGACCCCACCAATCTTAACAACCTAAGACCTATCTCCTTACTCCCTTTTGCCTCCAAATTCTTTGATCGTCTAGTCTACAACCAGCTGAGCTGCCACCTCATTGAGAATAACCTTGAGCTCCTTCAGTCTGGATTTCATAACTTTCCACAAACTGCTCTTAAAACTCACGAACGATTTACTAACAGCTAAAACCAACGGTCACTATTCCATACTCTTACTCTTGGACCACTCTTGGACTTTGATACAGTTGACCACCCCCTTCTCCTCAAACTCGATTTTATTGGTCTCTGTGGCTGTGCTTTCTGATGGTTCGAATCTTTCCTATCTCACTGCACCTTCAGTATGACTTGCAACTCTACTTCCTCCTCTTCTTATTCCTCTTACTGTTGGTTCGGTCCTTGGACCTCACCTATTCTCGATCTACACCTCCTCCCTGGGCCATCTAATAGCATCCTATGGCTTCAATACCATTTCTATGCTGATGGCACCCAAATGCCTAATGATATATCTTCATTGTACAGTACACAGGTTGGATGTTCATAGTCCCTGAGTTTTAGGCTGGTACCTTCAGGTGATTGGACACTGGCAAAGCTTTTCTTGACATGCCCCCCTGGGCACACTCCTATATCCCTACCCCACTCCATGAGAGCTCAGTTTTTGCTAGTGTCCTAATGTGATGGTCCTCTTCTCCCTTATGAGAGAAATCACTTGCTTCACTAGTTTATTTTACTTGGCTAAAGATTAGCTTTAATGAATGTGTGCTAAAACAGTGCAGCGTAATCATATTTTAGATGATTCTTGTTTTAAATTGTTTTGAAAGGTATGCTTTATTAACAACATACAAAATCAGTACTGTGAGAATTGACCCAATCAGAAGTTGCTATAAACAGGTCTGGCCTGTTTTTTTTTGCCATGATTACAGAGTAGCTTGTTGTACAAAAGTATTCAGTAACCAAGTGGGAGAAATGGCCGCCTTCGAAACTGGCAGAGTTGGTGCCTGCATGTGTCACCTTTTGCAGTCAGTGTGCTATCTAACATAGTGTTCATAGTCCTGTCCAAACAAAATAATAGTGACTTTTAAACTTTGCTTGTTTGTTGCATGCTTCTCCTTAAAACCACAATTATGTGGTTGCGTCCTTGGGGTCCATTTGCAATGCTACTGGTTAAACAAAACAAATTGAGGAAATCCAGTTCAGAAGTAGAATGTTTCATAAGAAGAAACCACTGTTTCCTTGTTTCCTGCTATATGGTGATGGAGTAATAATTGCACAGTTTAAATATATGGGGGTTGATTTTCAAAAAAATGAAAACCTAAAGTGCACGTTAATGACACCATTTTTTTTTTTTTTTTTTATATATATATCTTTGCCACAGTTTTCTTAAGATAAATACAATGTATTGTTGAAGTGCTTTAAGTTTAAGCCTTCTCTCTCTAAAGGCATTCTTACTTGTCCAAGATGACGTCCTGCTATTTACCTGCCAGAATACAATTTTACTGCAGTAAGAGTACAGTGAGGAAATTTAAACCTAAGGACACAGTTTCCATAATGCCTATTTGTTAGTTTTTTTTTTTTTTTTAACCCACACATCAGTCCCCTTCACTAGTTCAGACATCACCATCTTATTATATTTGTACAATTCGTTTGTGTTGTGTGCCCTGAGAAGGACCTTGGTATGCATTGGGGACGGCTGATGTGCATCATTCCAGAGCCAAGACTACCGGAAGATATAGGCAAGTCCTCTTCATGCTTGCCCCTAGAGTTACTGCATCTAAATTAGTTTTTCCTGCTTGTTTGGGGTAGGAAAAAAGGATCCGTGTTGTATAGGACCTCAGCTTGAAGATTCAACCCCTCTCCCCAATAACCCTGCTCCCATTCACTCATAGTTTGAAGATTTCACATAAAACTGTGACAATGGCAGATCGGCTGGGAATTCAAGGTCAACATGACACAGCCATGTAGAGGATGGGTGTGGGTCCCCCCCTCCCCAATGGGATCATGTATAGTAGATAGCTGACAGCGCAAGTCTTATCCAGGACCATATTACAAGCAAGACATGTCTTCACCGCAGATATTTTATTAGTGCTGAACACTTTTGCCGCGTACACACGATCGGAATTTCCGACAACAAATGTTCGATGTGAGCTTTTGGTCGGATATTCCGACCGTGTAGGTTCATTTGCTGTCGGAATTTCCGACAACAAAGGTTTGAGAGCAGGTTCTCTATTTTTCAGACGAGAAAAATTCTTGTCAGAAATTCCGACCGTGTGTAGCCATTTCCGACGCACAAAAGCATTGTGCATGCTTGGAATCATTGTACTTAATTTTTCTCGGCTCGTCGTAGTGTTGTACGTCTCCCCGTTCTTGACCATCGGAATTTCCGAGCAACATTTGTACGACCTGTGTTTGCAAGACAAGTTTGAGCCAACATCCGTCGGGAAAAAAAAACCCACGGTTTTGTTGCTGAAAATTCCGATCATGTGTACGCGGCATTAGGCTCTGTTCACACCTAGGTGTTTTTCTGCTGTAAGCCTCAGCTCTAAAAACGCCCAACAAGACAAATCCCATTAATTTCATTGGCCCCTGTTCACATCTTAGCCTTCTGTCGCCTGAAGCAAAATGCCCGTCGCTCAAAGTACAGGAGCTTATTTTTTTTGCAGATAACAGGTGTTTTACTACATTTACATTTTAACCTTGAAAACGATTGTACAAAAACGCTGCAAAACTCTGCAAAAACGCCTGTAAAATAGCAACGCCTAGATGTGAACAGAGCCTAAAGCACAGTGCTGGTATAGACATGGCAAAAAATAAAATAAAAAATCTGAATGACAATTGCCCACTCGCTTAAAAGGAAACAACGCAAAGTTATTTATTTTAAATTTTCCACCTGGAACACTAAACAGTTTTGTTAAAATTGACTGTTTGTTCCATTTGACTCATTGCAGACGGCTGGTTAATGTTTCCATTTTTAGTTGAGCGCTTACTTTAGTGAGCAAATTACCCAGCTGCATTGCAGGACCTATAGCGCCATTACCTGCTTCCATGTATCACACATTAAACGCATCCTCTCACTCTGCGTTTCTCTTTCTAACATGCTGTACACCGCGATCATGTTGTATGAATTGCGGGGGCGGAAATCTGTTGTATTTACAGCACGCTAATAGCTGCAGGAGATAAATGATACATTTATTTTACTATTAAGGAATTCAGATTTGGTAAAACAATTAGAATTGGTATTTTTTCTTCCTAGCGCAAGTAGTAAAATTTATTTTTTCCATAAAAAGCCTCATTTATTTTTATAGTAATTTGATGACACATCTGCTTGCTTTATTCAGCTGAAAAGGGAAATGTTACTTCTTGGTGTTTTTTGTAAAATTGCTTGGTTAAATTATTTTCCAAACCGTTCAACTTTTAACAAATGACATTTGATACCAGCACTGCAAAGTAATTTCAGCTAATTAAGTAGATCCTTCTATAAACTACTGGAACATTAAAATGACAAACTGTTCATTCAGGATTATTTTAATTGGTACAATTATTGTAATTTTGATGCAATTATGTGTTGAGTTAAAAGCTTTTGTCTGAATCATTTGAGTTTTTTTTTTTTTTTTTGACACACTAGATAAGTGTGATGTAAAATGTAGATTATGCTTTTCTAATCCATTGTTATTAGATTAAAGCCCAATATTATGAAATATTACCTAAAACATATTGATTGCCTTTTTTGCTATCCAATAGTGTACTGCTTATTTGACTGATGCATATATTTGTGATGTTTTATAGTTTAAAAATAAAAGGAATCTTTTAAAGCTTTATCCCATACATTAATCAATCTGTGTGTTAGATTAAGACAGCTAGAGTCTAGGGGTGCGCATCTTCACTGGCCTCACGATTCGATTACGATTATCATGTCAACGATTTGATTCGATATCACGATGCATCACGATTACAGCGCAAGTGCGCATGGTTTTCATAAATAAAATAAAAAAATGAAGTACTCCATTTTTTTTATTCTGTTCTTAAAAAAAAAAAAAAAAAAAGACATTTCCTGCATGTAGCAAAGTCTAAACACAGCAGACAACTTAAAGGAGCTCCAGGCTCTCCCCCCAAAATACTAAAGGAGATGATCAGGGACTGCGGACATGCTACAGGAGATGATCAGAGATCAGAAATGACATTAGAAAACACTTTTCTTTATTATGAAAATTGAAATTTTGCCCGAAAAGGTGAACTAAAATAAAATATTTTCCTTTTGTAGATTTGGTTTATATTGCTGTTAATTTAAAATCTACTAAACATGCCTCACTGTGCCCAATGCCTCACTGTGCCCAATGTCTCATTAACTGTGCAGTGTGCCCCTACCTGATCGTCGTCGTCCCGGCGGCCATTCCACAGTATTCAAAAGCCGCGCCTCCCGAGTCCTCGTCTGATAGGCGGAACACTGAATGCTGGGAAATTGAGTGTTCCGCCTATCACGGACATCGTCTCATCCTCATAACAGACTAGGATGAGAGGATATATAAAGAACTAAGGCTGCGCAACTGAATACAAAAGGTGAAAACCAAAAATTATGTTATAAAAACACAATATGATATCATTTGTATATAACGTGAATAAACAATATAACTTATGGAGTAAAGGATATTGTTCTATATACGTCTCTGGGTGATGGATGGTACTTAAACTGTATTTCTTTATATTGACATGCAAAGGAATTCAAAGGTAGTCCATAAGTAACAAAAAGTCCCCAGAAGGAAGAAATAAAGGATTCCAAAACTCTTCAAAACTGCATAAGTGACTTCAAAAATGAAACACCATAGAAGGAGTGATGATATGACAGAAGAGAAATCCACCACCTTGTCCCTTTCAGGCTGCTTACCAGAAATTTTGATCCCTGAAAGAGATCAATCTGAATAGGTGGCTGTTATCCCCGCCAAGGGCTCTAATTGGCTCTCTCTGTGCTCTCTATTCGTCTAGGTTCCAGTCTGTTAGTCCACCAGGCAGCTCCATGAGTCACATTTAGGGTAAAAGAGAAAGCCCCATAGCGTAATCCAGTATATAAAAGCGTTTATTATAATAAAAATGCACTTACAGCATGTTGAAGTAAAAAACAGCAGTGGTTTAGTGTGCGGCCGGCCGGCTCTCACTACCCGTTGCTTCCGGGATTCGTATCGTGGTGACGTCAGCACGCCGCTCCTCCCTACGTCGTTTTCGACAAACCTGTCGTCATCCAGGGGCATGAGAGGATGTCCGTGATAGGCGGAACACTGCCTGCTGTGAAATTGAGTGTTCCGCCTATCACAGACAACGAGGACTCGGGAGGCGCGGTTTTTGAACACTGCAATGGCCGCCGTCTGTCTGCATGACATGCTGTTTAGGTAGGCAGACGGCGGCTTGCGGTTAGTTAGTGTTACATTACATCTACTCGCGGCGGCTGCGGCGAGTAGATGTAATGGGGGTAACGCCGCCCAAGTAAGGGCGGGGCTAGACATCGGTTATTAGGGTCGCATGCATCGGTGCCACATCGGGGACACCCGAATCGCGATGCAGCAATTTAAATTCGGCACCCCTAAGCTAGACCCAATGGAGCAGAGTTTGATCCACCCTACCATACAGTCCTTAATTTATACCAGACTTAAATGTCCGCTGTTACCCTTTTTATCCCTCAAAAGACGAATAACTAAAACATGTTATTTCCTGCAGGCTACCCCATCTTTAAAACCAACCTTTTGACATTAAAATGATAGTTAAATTCTACTTCCATGTCTGTTGCGCTGGGTATCTGTATTAAGTTGGTTTACCAGAGCAACTTGGGAGCCCTTAACCGCATTGTGCTGTATTTTGAAATTTTTATAAATTCTATTGCTAGAGAGCTATTGGTCCATTACTGTAATTGGTGACCATACTGATCAGTAGAGAAGTGCAGAAGAGGGGGAGCCAAAGCTCTTGATCACAAGAGCCAGCCAACATTTGCAATGCTTATGTCTGTATAAACACCCTACACATTATTTGTTTTATACAGTCAGACACATTTTTCATGACTGTACACTTAAAGCATAAATATAGCGGCATGCAAGGACCAAATTTACTCCCGTCACATGCAGATCTTGCGTGTGTATGGGGCAAGTACAGAAAATGGACACAATGGCTAGCTTTTAAACAAATTAACTAGGGAGGTGTTGTCATAAAGAACATACAAAGGTATAATTGTACTAATTCTGATAGCAGCTAAAATAAACCTGATTAAAACATGCTTCCAGTACTTCAACAGAAAACAGACATCTCAGTTGACATGTATGCAGATATATGGTAAAACCACTTGGTAGCATCAGTAGAACATCTACATGTGGGTAGATAATACAGTTCTGTGCCCTTCAACCTGTAGTACATTCTCCCTGGGATATGGTAAGGACATTCATATCTCAAAAATCACAACTCCACTCTACCAGACAAAACACGGGGCATAAAATAATGTTTTGGAACACTTGTGTTGTACTAGATGGATATTGGGAATGAAGAGAACATGTTTGAAGTAGTGTAATGCGTAAGCATTGAATTATTCAAAATAAATATATAAATAAATATATATATTTTGCGCCACCTTCAGTACTTTTCACTTCCGGTTGCGAGTGTCTCGTCAATGGAGTCCAATATTTTATTTTAGTCGAGCAGCTGAGGTGCGAAGCACCATTGCGGCATGTACATCCACTCATACATATTTGGGGATGGGTGGGGGCAGTGCCAGAGCTGGAACAGGAGGCTTAAAATGGCTGGCTCTGAAGACCAATTTTAAGCTGACCATGTTCAACGCCACACCATTCTGCATTTCAGAACTTTTTGCTATAATAAATATCCCACATTTTATTTTTTTAAAACAAATTTCTTCATCAATTTAGGCCGATATATATTCTACGTATTTTCGGTAAATAAAATCGCAATAAGCATACATTAATTGGTTTGTGCAAAAAATAGAGTCTAAAAAATAGGCAATAGATTTATGCCATTTTGATTATATTTTTTACTAGTAATGGTGGTGATCTGCAATTTTTTATCATGACTGCGACATTGCGGCGGACAGATCGGACACTTTTGACAGTTTTTTTGGGACCATTGACATTTATACAGCGATCAGAGCTAAAAATAGCCACTGATTACTGTGTAAATGTCATGACAGGGAAGGGGTTAACACTAGGGGGCGATCAAGGGGTTAACTGTGTTCCCTGAGTGTTTCTAACTGGGGGGGGGGGGTGGGCTTACTGGGACATGACAGCGATCACTGTTCCCGACCACTGGGAACAGTAGATCCCTGTCATGTCTCCTGTTAGAACGAGGAAATGCCTTGTTTACATAGGCATTTCCCTGTTCTGCCTGTGTACAAGGCAATCATGGGCCACCGGAGGACATCGAGTCCTCCCGAACTGCAGGCATGCTCCCACAGCGGGAGCGAGCACACGCCGCCGGCAGTGTGCGCCCGCAACTAAGCCCAGGAGAGCCATTGTGCCGCCGTCAAACGTCGGCAGCCGGTCTTTAAGCGGTTAAAGACCCCAACAGACAGGAAGATGACAGGGACTCTGCAGTACCCCAGTCAGAATCTGAAGATGGGGAATGCTGCGAGTCTGCAGGAGAGGAAGAAAAATTGCAAAAGTTCCTTTCCTCACATAAGATACTGTCTAGCTGCTTAAAGCCATATCCGAGACATTGGGTATCGAGGAAGAGCATACTGTGCTATCTTTACATGACAAAATGTACAAAGAGTTACAACCCAAAAAAAGTGTACGTTTTCAGTCAATCAATCTTTAAAAGATATCCTAAAGAATTAGTGGGCAGACCCGGAACATGTTTACCCTAAACTCGATAAAATGCAGATTCCAGTTTTTGTCCGAAGACTTGGATCCTTGGGTAAAATGTTTTCAAATAGATTTCTGCCTGTCCAAAATATCGAAGATCAACCTATCTTTTTGAAGGATACGGCACACAGAGATCCAATAGAGGAAGCCAGAGGCATAACTAAAAAGGGTCTGGAAAGCAGGGTTGGCCAACTTCAACCGGCTATAGCTACCACATCTGTGGCCTGTATGCTCATCCTCTGGTTGAACCAGTTCCAGACTCATCTGGAGGCTTGAACACAGAGAGGGAAACTATTGACAACTATATTAACTTTGAACAAGGCAGGTGTGTTCCTTGCGGACTCTTCAAAAAAAAGCTATGAAGAACACTGCATGTTCAGTAGCCCTCATAAACTTGTCCAGAAGGGCACTGTGACTCCAATCTTGGGCAGGAGACATCACTTTTTAAAGCCAAGCCAATCGCCTTCTCAGGGAATTTTCTTTTTGCCCGGAATAGAAGTCTGTACTAGACTGGTCAGCAGGTGGGAAAAAAGGGGTTCCCTTAACTTAAGAAGAAACAAAAGTACTTTTTGCCCTCCGTGGCAACCTTAACAGAAACCAAAAAGAGGTGGTCTTTCACCAAAAGAACAGGTAAAGAGGGATTTATTTTTGCAAACACTCTACTGCCACTCCAATGGCTCGTTACCAGTAGGGGGAAGACTGTCAGCCTACTTCCCGCAGTGGGAAAAAATGATAGAAAACAAGTTTATCCTGAATATTATTCAAGAAGGATGCAAAATAGAATTTTCCAGTTCTCCCACTACGAAACCTTTCATTACTCATCCCCTGACAGACCAGGACAAGGCGGAAGGCATTCTGACATTATTGGAAGATATTCTAGCACAAAAGCTTATTTCATTTGTTCCCCCACCCGTAGAGGAGAGGTGAAGGGTTCTAGTGTCACATTTTTGCAAAGAGAAAGCCCTCAGGAAAATTCTGACTTTTCCTAAATCTCAAACCTTTAAACAAGACTGGAAGATGCAAGAAATTCTAGATGGAATCAATACATTCTATCAGGGACATGCTACAACCAAGAGCATGTATGGCAACATTAGATCTCAAGGATGCCTATTTACATGTCCTTATCAGACACAGCCACCAACGTTATCTGAGGTTTGCAATCAGAGGTCCACTGGGCACTGTACATCTGCAATATACCGCCCTATCATTCGGTCACTCCTCAGCACTAAGGATATTTTACAAAAATATTGGTGGAAGCTTTGAAAGGGTTAAGACCAAGGGCAATATATGTGATAACTTGCCTAGACAA
Source organism: Rana muscosa (assembly GCA_029206835.1). Lineage (NCBI taxonomy): Eukaryota > Metazoa > Chordata > Amphibia > Anura > Ranidae > Rana > Rana muscosa. Next base: position 413,327,865 of record CM055121.1, read on the forward strand.
CCTTCTTTTTCTTACCCGACTCAAAGGAAACTTTGGAACACAACCTGCAGATGGCCGTCCAATACCTCGCTAATCTTGGGTGGCTAGTGAATGAAGAAAAAAAAATTGCAACTAACTGACTCAAATGGTGACCTCTTAGATTACATAATAGACTCCAAACAGACAGAAATCTTTCTTACAAAGGAGAAAGAGCAGAAGTTAATGGAAGAGAGAACCTCCCTCTACCCGACGACAACAGTCAGAAACCTAGTGGGGTTATTGGGCCTCATGACCTCCTCTATTCTGGCAGTAACATGGGCCCACCTTCATTCAAGACCCCTGCAAAACTTCCTGCTTTCTCAATAAGATGGAGAACAAAAGACACTCGAACTCAGCCCATATCCCACAACAGGTCTAATATTCTATGCAATGCTGGCTGAACACTGAAATGTACAGGAGGGATGTCTGAAGATACAAACCAACATAATCAAGATAACCACTAATGCATGTGCATGGGGTGGGGCATGCACTTGGACCAATCAGCGCAAGACATGGGCGCAGATCTCCTCCACAGATATCCTCCAAAATAAGGTAAGTTAAGGCAGTAGCTATGCTCTTGGGTTAAAGCAGATACACCAAACTGTCCAAGGTGCATTACTGATACATTTTTTGATCAAAGATTGTATGGCTCAGAACAGTGGGTAACAAAGTCTTACTTTGGAAGTTTGCAGTCAGGGTGTCCAAGCTGAGGTGTCTTCCCACACACCAATAGACAAACGGTCATCGAGTAAAAGAAGCAGCCGGAAACTCCATAACATCAAGCGTATTTATTTTGAAGCCTTCACAGTGAGTACAGTCAGCATCAGATTAGTTTCGGCGATAAGCCTTGTTCACAGCACCACTGATACAGGTACACTTATACATATGCTGTGGTGGTGATCTAAACTGCATTGCTACTGGGAGGGGTGGTGTATTTGATATTCTAAATCTGGTATGCTTTATGCAGATTAATTTAGATCCAAAGATGGATGACGTCAGTCCCGCTGAGAGACAGCTGCCGAAAGGATGAAATGCACTGTAGAGCGCGCCTTCACTCTGGAAAGTGGATCGCTGCTGCTCTCTAGTGGATGTTGTTGAGATAGCAATCCACAGTGAAGACTCCCAACTTGACAGATGGCTAAAGGCCGACTGGGAACATTAGTAATAACGGCAATAACCACTAATGTGTTCCTAGGCAAGGGATAGCCTGTGGCACGTGAACAAGTGTGTAGAGGGTTGCCTTGACAACATGTTTCGCGTGCATGCGCTTTTTCAAAGTCCTGAAAAAGCGTATGCGCGCAAAACTGACGTCATCCATCTAGACGGCGTGTTGCTTCCTGGTTCCCCCGCTCCCGCAGCTCTGGATCTCGCATCCCGTGTGTCGGAGGGCCCCCCACATGCCGGTCTGCTTGTCCTCAGCGTGAACCCTAACTTCAGGTACTGGCAGTTGCCCCCTACTCCACCGTACACTTTGGCTTTGAGATCCCCGACTTACACTGGGAACCGTTAGCCCCTCCTTGCTCAAGGGATTGTAAGTGACACTATAAGTGTTCAAGTTTTAATTTTTTTTCCTATTATTGCTATTTTTACTTTTCCTTGTGTCCATTCAAGACTTTTAACTCTCACTGTGGTTGAATAAACATATCTATTCTTTATCACCACCGCTGGATCATAGTGTGTATATGCTCTAATCATCACGACACCATGGTTGATATGGTGTCAGGATGATTCGAACGCATTATTTCTATTACGTTGTAATATAAAATTAAATGGTTTACCATAATGCAGAATCAGTGGGAGCCATGAGTGTCGCCTGCCACCCGATGCTGCTCATCATTTACCACGTTGCCTGCCTTCAGATGCAGATTGCCCCTGCGTTGGTGGCAGCACAGACCTGCGTATTGGTCCATTGAGCACTGAGGCAGGCATATGTCCAGTGGTGGGTTCCGTCCTATCCTAGAGTGAGGGCGGAACAGCGGTAATACAGAGCAGGCAGTGAGAAATGTCATCTCTGCTCACCCACCGCCGCCGCACCTTTGTGGCCCTACAAACAGGTTGGTTTGGTTGGAGACCCCCGGCATGGAGGATATTTAACCGTGTCAAAGTGATCAGATGACTAGCCACTGCTTAGCTTGAAGGACAGCAGGTTCTTCTGGCCAGAGAATAGTTGCTAAGTGGACAGATATTAAATATAATAAACACAATTTACCAATCAGCCTTAAATTACAATTTAAAACTGGATGCACACTTTTCCTGGCCATTAACATTTTTGGTTTAAGATGCATACAAATCCAGTTTAGGTATAGTATGTTTTGAACCCAGTACAAATTTGCACACTTGAAACCATGCTTGTGATACGACATAAGAAAATGGCCTTTTTGTGCATTATAAATTAACATGTGGATTAAAAAAATACGCGTACTTGCATGCAAATTTTTCTCATTTTATATATTTTTTTTTTTTATGTCTCCTGCTCACCTTTTTTGATTGTTTTGTTTTTTAACTGGTGTGTTTGTGAGTGGTCATAAGCAATGGTCCAAATATCTAGGACTTTTTCATTACCATTTGGCTGGTAGAAAGGAGCAGATGGATATTTTATCGAGCATATGTTCTAGGATCAGAGTTTTGTTTACTCTAAAAACAGTTTGAAGTTTTTCTTTGTTCCTCCTATTCTGCTCACCTCTCAAGGTTTCCAATAGATACAAAAAAAAAACTATTGCCTGATTCTGTCGCTTTTGGGCATTCCAATGTATATGGGAAGCTGCAGGACAGGATAGACATATCTCTGAAGTAAAAAAAGCATTGGACAAATAATGGAGAAAGCGTTCTCTTAGATGAGCTAAACTGAAAAAAATGGGGATTGACGATCATCATGAAACCTTAAGGAACACTGGACACTAAAAAAAAAAAAAAAACTTTATTTAAAATGAATTAATGCAAGAAACTACCACTAGTGCAAACATTAAAAAATGACAACGTTGTTAAACAACTCCAAGACCTGCCGGCAGCACACCCCATACACCACCACACAGTCCACACTGCAATAAGTCTACGGGGATACATAGGCTCTTCCACAGACCGTGGCATAAAAAGGATGCATGTCAGTCTATGCATGACCTTAAGGAACCACACCTGTTAATTTAGGTGGGGGCCCCAGCCTAGGGATACGGTTCTGACCTTGAACCACCTTGTGTATTAATTATCGGTCTGCTTGGGTGTCTTTTTTATACATCTTAGATGTGCCAGCTCGTACCAGCTATGGCAGTGTTTCTCAACCAGGGAAGCCCATTCTAATAATAAAAAACAAAGCTAATAGTTTGACATAACAAAGCAGCATCCACACACATAGGACACCCAAAATTACGAGTGTTGTTTTTTTTGTGCTGTATTTTCTTTCTTCCTTCCTTCCTTTTTTTTTTTTTTTTTTCTTTCTTAAAAGCAAGTCCACCTTTTGCACACTGGTATTGAGTCGTATGTCAGAATTTTTCTACTCCCTCATTTTCTGCCCCTAACACAGCTAGTATGACCCCAGTGCTGATGGGCAAACCTCATCAATTGCTACGGTGGCTGGCCCACATGGTGCCCAAGGTATTACTGCACTATATATATGGGTTTGTATAACAATAAAGGCTTGATCTACTTGCCAGCCTGCCAAAAATTATCAGTCAGTGGATGTTTTTAGACTTTTTTTTTTTGCCCTGCACCCCTGAAGAACCCAAAAGGCAGTCTGCACAGACCTCTTATCACCGTCTGCAGGTATAAACATAAACACTTGGCAAATTGTGTTATGTTAACTACACAGTGTAAGTTTTGGCCTACAAATTCTGTCAACTACATTATTTGTCCAATGTAGTTAACATGAAGTTTATGGATGGCCCTATCATAAGCTATTCTCGCAATATATATTTAATGTCTTTCACTACACACAAAACTATTGTAAAGCAGGAGTAGATAAATAAATAGAAATTATGACAAACATTCTATAAAAGGAAAGGTAAGATAAAATAGGAAGGTCTGTGGGTCAAAGATTATAATAAATATATATATATTTTTTTTTTCACAAGAGTACACCCCTCACATTTTTGTAAATATTTTATTATATCTTTTCATGCAACAACACTGAAGAAATTACACTTTTCTACAATGTAAAGTAGTGAGTGTACAGCTTGTACAGAATGTGCTGTCCCCTTCAAAATAACTCAACACAGCCATTAATGTCTAAACCGCTGGCAACAAAAGTGAGTACACCCCTAAGTGAAAATGTTCAAATAGGGCCCAATTAGCCATTTTCCCTCCCCGATGTCATGTGACTGTGGATGTGAGGTGTGAATGGGGGAGCAGGTGTGTTAAATTTGGTGTTATTACTCTCACTCCCATACTGGTCACTGGAAGTTCAACATGGCAAAGAACTCTCTGAGGATCTGAAAGTGGGAAATTAGGATTGGGAAATAGACGTATGAGTGCTGCCAGCATTTCTGCAGAGGGGACAGCAAATTTACACTGTTATACAAGCTGTACACTCACTACTTTACATTGTAGCAAAGTGTCATTTCTTCAGTGTTGTCACATGAAAATATATAATAAAATATTTACAAAAATGTGAGGGGTGTACTCACTTTGTGTGTGTGTGTGTGTATATGTATGTGTATATATATATATAAATATATTATGTATATTGCATTTTAATAATATCAAGTTTAATTAACAGTGGCTAAGTGGTTAGCACTTCACCTAGCAGTGCTAGAGTTGTTGGTTTAAATCCCAAGCATTGCACTACGTGCATGGAGTTTGCATGTTCATTCACCCTTTGCCTGTATGGGTTTTCTCCTACATTCCAAAGACATGCTGGTAGGTTAATTGGCTTCTGTCTAAATTGGCCCTAGTATGTGTATGTATTAATGTGATTTTTATTTGATGTGAATGTGAAATAAATATGTAAAGCGATGCGTAACAAATGCGTTTTACCCGCTCATGGGCTTAATGGTAGAGGTGACTTGGATGGAGCTTTAAACTGAATTTTCACTTCTTTACAGCTCAAATTGGATGAATTCTCATAGGAGTATCAGAGTTCATCAAATGCATTAATTACAATTTAGAATCCAGCAATTATCTTGGATGGAGTTAGGAAATTTCGTTTTTACAAAGAAAATAAAGTTTCGAAAATTTAATCTGGGCTGGGCAATAGTATAGATTGTTTCTGTGGACTGAACCCAAAGTCGAAGGTGCAGATGGGGATCCTGTAGGGGGCCTGCTCTTGGTCCTAGGCTGCTCAACTCCTGGAAAAAACAATTTAAAGTGGTTGTAAACCCACTTTGACAACTTGCACCTACAGGTAAGCCTAGATTACGGCTTACCTGTAGGTGCATGAAATATCTCCTTAACCTACACGGTTAAGGAGATATTTGCAGAGAACACTGCACCGATGTCTACGGCGCATACACGCCATAGACAACGGCGCAGGCGCACTGAGCGTCCCTGCATAATGAATGGGACATGCCAGTTTTTTCAATGGGCGAATGCCGGCCCTGCACGCATGCGTGTGACGTCATCGCCGCTCCGGTCAATCACAGCGCCTGAGCGACGATACCAGGAAGAAGCTCCGAGGGGACATGGTGGAGGGGAACGAGGAGGACTTTGGGGAATTCAATTTCAGGTAAGTGCCACATAATGAGCTAGTATGCATAGCATACTAGCTCATTATGCCTTTTTCTTGCAAGGATTTTTTTTCTGTGAAAACTGTCAGAGGGTTTACTTCCTCTTTTAAGTGATGGTTTTTCAGAAGAGTGGCATCAGTGGGTGTTTGAGCACTTTAAACGAGTTCTACAACTTGATGGTTCTAATCCAATCTTCTGTTGCATAAGCCAGAATACTGGGTTCGTACGGTCATTAAATTCCTGGAAAAGTCATGGGATTTTGACATGGCACTTTCCAGGCCTGGGAAAGTTTTGTAAAAAGACTGAACCCCACTAAGCTTTGGAAAAGTCATGGAATATTGAGTAGTGGTGCAACGGATCGTAAGCGATCCGTGATCCGAAAGGTGCATTCTGTTCGGATCGGCTCCGGAGCCTCGGCCATTAGGAAAGGGCGCGGCTTCGGCCTAGCTCCGGAGCGGCGGCCATCTTGGAACACCCGGCGTCAGCGGCCTTGGTGAGCTGCGCGCTGACGTCATCACCCACTCATTAAAATAAGACCGCGGAGAGGGGGCAGAGTAACATCATGGTGCCAACTAGCAGCACTGGAAGCAGGGAAGTGTCGGACTGTATGAAGTGTTATAAAAGGAGGTGACTGAGACAGAGGAGAGTGAAAAGACTGAGGGGGAAAAAAAAAGCAGGTGAAAGCATTCCAGGCATCATTGATGTTACTATCATCTCCCCTCTTTTTACACAGCCCACCAGTACACCATCAGTGCCTATTTATATACTCACTCATCTGCTCATTTGAATTGAACATTAAATTGCAGCGTGGGGGTAACACAGTTTCAGCTAAAGTTAGTGTGTTCACAGTGTAGCAATGCGTGTGGGGTCTCTGATGGGGACATTATTGTGCAGGGGTCTCTGATGGGGACATTAATGTGCAGGGGTCTCTGATGGGGACATTAATGTGTGTAGGTGTCTCTGATGGGGACATTGTGTGTGGGGGGGTCTCTGATGGGGACATTATTGTGCAGTGGTCTCTGATGGGGACATTAATGTGCAGGGGTCTCTGATGGGGACATTAATGTGTGTAGGTGTCTCTGATGGGGACATTGTGTGTGGGGGCCTCTGATGGGGACATTATTGTGCATGGGTCTCTGATGGGGACATTATTGTGCAGGGGTCTCTGATGGGGACATTATTGTTAGTGGTCTCTGATGGGGATTTCTTCTTATTTAACATGTATACATGGACATTTCATGAAACATTAGGTCATGAATATTTACGTGAAGTCATGGAATTTTATTGGTAAAAATGTGTATGAACCCTGAAATAAGATGTAACACATTTTAAACGGTTACAAAATCACACTTACTGGGATTAAAGCCTTTGTAAAGGCTTGTGGTGTTTGTTATTAAAAAAAAATAAAAATAAAAAAATAAACATGATAAATTAGTCTCAATATTCCCCACCTCCGTGCTAAAAGGCAAAATTATGTGTGGAAACGTGAATGAACAGTTGGAACTTTTATTAAATCTTATGTTTTATATCGAATACCTCAATAGGTTCAATTAAATTCACTGCTGCTGAATTCGCATATCCCCCAAAAACATTTTTTCTTAAAGATGCACACTATACAAAGAAAAAGTGTTCCTATAAATGCAATGCTGTGTAATAAAACAAAAAAAAAAACTACCGGCGAGTCCCGTGATTAAAATGTGAATCGGCAAGATCAAGTGTCATTTTAAAGTCCAAATAAACATGTGTTCAACCTATTTATGGACTGTAAATTGTTAATCCAACAAAATTCTGCCTCTCAAATGTGCGTCATCACTCCGGATGAATGAAACGCTCACCCCAAGTTAATGCCCCGCAGGCATAAAACGCTTTTTAGAGATAGATGTTAGAGGGTACTTTCAGATCTACAATGGCCCTTTCCTTCAATCCTCGGGCGAAATGGTCCTGGTATATAAAATGTTTAAAAACTTTCTCCAATTTAAAATCCTACTTACAGTGTGGAAGATGATCCCAACTAAATATATACAGCTGAATGATCATCTATCTGCCGCCGCTAGGACTAACTCCGTTCTGGCAGTACACAGTAAAGACTTCACTTCCGGTTTTCCCCTTGGCCATGCCCCAGTGGTTGGAAGTGACCTTATTTATTAATTTCTGTCTTGTCATGTGAAAGGAAAAGGGTAAATATCCTTAAATGGGAAAAATATCAGTAGAACCTTGGCATGTACTCTAACCCTTCCTCGTATAGACAAAGCTAAAAAAATGAACATTTTGCTGAAGAATTTCAAACTACTGTAAATCTGGTTGCTGTTGGTAAACTTATTTATTTTTTATTTTTTTACATTTTTCATGCTTAATATGCTAAGCTTCTAACGGCCCACACAAGAAGGGTTCTCCAGGTACGTAGGCAAGTAGTTAAATCCTCCAAGGAGTACTTTTCCAATTAATGAAGAGAAGCCTTTCTAATATTCATGTACGTCCCTCCAATGTCTGTAAATGTTAACACTGCAGAAAACACACTTGTGGGTCATACTTTGTCTTCATAAGGGTTACATTCTCTTCTCCATCTAAAAATGTAAATGTCCTGCCAATTTGTGCATTGCTTAAAAGGGGCCTTATTTCCCTCAAGCTGGCTGAAATATCTGTGGTGTTTTCTGCACAGAACGCTTTTCAGGACCCTCTAGCCTAATAGACTTTAACATTTCAACAGCTGCTGAGCTCTTTCACTGTGCCCTTTGTATCAGTTAAAAATGTATCGAGTGGCAATCATTTTTGTCTAGATAGCTCTATTTATCAAAATATAGCTTGCCTTTGTTGCTGATATTGAGATGAAACATGAATTCTTTATAATTCTCCATCGCAGGCATATGATGGCATTCTCACTCTTCCTGTTTCTCATGCTAAATTATAAATCAACAACAAGCCTCCTTGTATGCCTTCCAGAACTCCTTGTAAGAAACTTCATGGCAAGCTTGAGTGTGGCCACTGAAGAGCGCTGCTGTATAGCTCTTGTATTATGTCAGGGGTTTGTCACCATTCTGTGGAAATCCTAAGAGGTTTCCTTAGTTGTGTTGAGAGTTTCATATCGTAAATTTGTTTTTTTTTTTTTTTTTTATGGGTTTCTTTTGTGATGTGGAATCGGTCTCTTGCTGAACACTGAAACCGTATATTATACAAAATTTGTGGTTCTCCAGCCAAATGGGAGCTTGCCCTCAATTTTTTGATATGGCCACAACTTGAGTGGCCAGTAGTGGCCAAGCAACTGCTATTGCTAGCCTGGGTAAGTTCTTTATAGTTTCTGAGGATCTGGGAGCTGTTGATGCCGTGCTTGTTAGAAGTTTAAAGCGACAGCATGGTCACTGAATTTTGTTTTTCAAAAGCCATTCCCTTCAAAAGTGGTACTATACATACCGCTTGGGTGGCCTAGAGCAAATATAAGACACTGGTCACCAGAATAGGTTTAATATACCGTATCATCTTTTGCAGGAAATTGGCATTAAAATGATCCAGTCCTGATTTAAAAAAGTGTTTACAGTGATAAGTGCTGGCACCTTCTTATCCTCAAATCTCCCAATTGGGGCACTTATTCCATTGAGATCTGCCAAAGGTTATACCTCTCATTTGGGGAAGTTTTCCTCTCACTTCCGGTTGTGTCTCTAGGGGAGAAAAAAAGTGGAAATCTTGGTTAGATACAGCAAAAAAACCTGCTTGCAATTCTTTAGCTATGCCGGGAACCTCAGTGTACTCTCCTCCAGTGATCAGACTTGTCCTGGTATGCCCCCGCTACACAGCATCCAGTCAAACCTTGGATTCTGTGTTTGTCCCAAAAGTGTGTCTTGCATCTTGTTCCACTGTTTCTAAGATATCTTGGTGACCTGGAAGGAAACAGTTTGCTCCCTTTCTAATGTCTGAAGCTGCACTGTATAACAGTGTGAATCCATTGCAGCTGTTACATGTAGCTTTTATACTCTGCAGCCCACCACCTGATTCTGGCTATGGTGTTTGGGGTCTCCTGGACTGGATCAAGGCAGCAAATAAGTGGTTTTGATATTCTGGTCGGCTTTCTGATAAAAGTGATCTTAACAGTGGATTTGCCGCAAGATCACTTTTGTAGGCGAGGGAGAAGTGCTTCGGCCGCTTCCCAGTCGTTTACGAACTTACCGGAGCCTTCAGTAAACCTGATCTGAATCGGACGATGGCTAGATAGGGAGTTGAGTGAGGGCAAGATGGCCCCCACTTGGCTCTATGCCCTTGGAGGACTGAAAGTGATGTCTGACATCACTGCCTGTTCTCGGGCTTACAGAGATGATTTTTTATTTATTTTTTTGCTTTCAAGGGTAAATGAGAGATCTGGGGTCTCTTTGACCCCAGAGCTCTCAGTAAAGTGGACCTGTCATGCTTATTTCCACTAAAAGTGATGTCAGCCTGCACGGACCATTCTGCAGGTGGCCGTGCATAACCGATATCTGTCTGCTCCTTAGAAGCAACTGTCCTTGACGAGAGCCTGGCTTCACTTTAAATCTGAGGCTGGCCGGTGTCCTATCATTCTGGGTCCCCTATCAGATAGTGCCCGGGTTGGACTGCGTATGCGCAGTCCGATATCACGGAGATCTCCGAAACTAAACTGTTCAATCAGCTGTTGTTGGAGCATGCGCAGTTAACACGGTGCTCGTTATATCAGATGGGGGACCCATCTCGATAGAACAGCGCTGCCCGCGCTCACTCAAATAGAAAGGGGCGGGTGTATATTAGAACAGCGCTGGCCGTGCTCAAATAAAAGGGGCGGGTGTATTATTGAGCAGTAATTTTTGCGAGGATGGTTTTCACAATAAACTACACGTCTGCGGGGCGTGTTTACAGAACTCTAGGGCTCACTCAATACAGCAAGGGGCAGATGGTTTTAGAAAAGGGGCGGGCCTATTATTGAGCACTGGGCAGCATAAATGTCTTGTATTAAGTGAGCGCAGCCTCTTCTAATCATACCCGCCCCTTTCATAAAAGCATCCCCTTGCTGTATTTCAGTGAGCGCGGCCAGCGCTGTTCTATTGAGATGGGTCCCCCATCTGATATAACGAGCGGCGGGAGCGAGCGCCATGTTAACTGCGCATGCTCCAACTACAGCTGATGGAACAGCTGTTCAGTCTCAGATCTCCGTGATCTCCGATAGTGCCTGGGTTGGACTGCACATGCGCAATCTGATAGGGGACCCAGAATGTTAGAACACCGGCAATCAACTTTTGGCTGTGTCCCTGATTGAGGACAAATATTCTCTGGTGTGGCATCTTTGTTTGCAAAGTGGCCATCCTTTTTAGTTTTGAAGCACAGTGGTGAAACGCAATGCACTTTTGATATATTGACTTTGCACAAGGACAATTTGCTTTATTGCACGTGGGGAAGTCAGAACCATATATCAAGATCATGAACTGTTTGCATTCAGAATTTATTGTATATACTGTGGAATGTAATATCTAATGAATTAATCAATGCATTGTATATATGCACTTTGGAAGATTGCACATAGCACTTTATACATCACGGTTTTCACAGAATAAAATTGAATTACTGTGATTTAGATTCACTCTCACTCTCTCAATCTCAAAGTTCATAACAAAAATATTGAAGTCGTCCTCTCAGCGGCTGAGCTAAGCTAATTCTGAGCTGAGCTACAAAGATAACACCATGAACGACTTGGCCTTACTAAACCCACAACAGTAAAAACAGTCTTTATATGCAGTAAAGCAGTATTTCTCAACTCCAGTCCTCAAGGCGCCCCAACAGGTCATGTTTTCAGGATTTCCCTCAGATGAAACAGCTGTGGAAATAACTAAGGCAGTGAAACTGATCAAATCACCTGTGTAAAATAATGGAAAGCCTGAAAACATGACCTGTTGGGGCGCCTTGAGGACTGGAGTTGAGAAACACTGCAGTAAAGCATGCTTGGTGTACTCACTGTGGAAGAGGTTAATCCTCAACATTGCGTAAAAAGGCTGTTTGATCATGTCTTCACTGATCCTCCCCTTCCACTGTCCCCAATCCATCTGCTGATAGAACAGAGCCCTAGGAGGCACTCAGCACATGCTCAGTTTGGTGTGTATTGCTAGAGGTTTTTTTTGTAGACAGAGGGTCTGGGGTCATGGAGCCTCATAGTACAGTCGGAGGAGAATGGAAACTCCTCTTTAACCAGTGCTCGACCAGACACGGATCGAAGTCACAAGACTGCTATATACTGCTGATGAGAAAAGGTACTTAGCTGTTTATATGTACTAAAACAATTGCATTTCTGTGTAATCTGGGAGACCAGATATAGTGAATGCAGGGTCCTGGGTATAGTAACACTTTAAAGCAGAGTTCCATGCTTTTTTTTTATTTTTTATTTTTATTTTTTTAAGTCGGCTACAAAAAGTTTAGCTGCTGACTTTTAATAAACACACACTTACCTGTTCCACGGTCCAGCGATGCGGCCGCACAGACCCCCTCTCCTCTCCCTCTCTTCGGTTACTCCATTGGAACTGTGTGCACCCGGCCGTGACAGCTTGTGGCTTCACGGCCGGGCGAGTACTGCGCATGCGCGAGACGCGCTGCACTCTCCCAGTGGACAGGCAATCTTCTGGGGCATGTAACGTGTCCCAGAAGATTGCCTAGAGGGAGGGGCCGCCTAGGGGGAGAGGAGGAGTCGCCTAGGTGGCCCATAGGCGGAAGGGGGAAGTTTGACAGGAAGTCCCTCTCTAAAGTAGTCACCCACTTCCAAATGTGGCATGTAAGGGGGGGGGAGGAGTGCTTAAAGCAGAAGTTCCACTTTTGGGTGGAACTCCGCTTTAAGTGTTTCTGCTGTGGACTTTGAGGATTAATTGTTCCAATGTACTTGCAGCTACAGAGGTTAGTGAGAGCTTGTTTTTAAAGCTCATTTAAAGCTTGATAGAATTATTTAAATATTTGAATGTCCACTGCAGAGAACAGGTCCCTGGTGTGTAATTGTTCTTATATCTTTGTGTTGGGTTCTTGGCAGTTATATTACAGATTGATAGTTTTAATACATTTGTTTTCAAAATGATATAAGCTGGAGTTTCCCTCTTGGACCTCTTTCACACTGGAGGCGTTTTTCAGGAGCTTTAGTGCTAAAAATGGCGCCTGAAAAAAGCCTCGGCTGCAATCCCAGTGTGAAAACCCGAGTGCTTTTACACTGGGGCGCTGCGCTGGCAGGGCATCAAAAAAAAGTCCTGCAAGCAGCTTCTTTGCACCGCTCTTAAAGCACCCCTGCCCATTAAAATCAATGGGCAGCGCTGCCGAACCGCCAGCAAAGCGGCACTTAGCGGGCATTTTTAACCCTTTTTCGGCCGCTAGCAGGGGTTAAAAGCGCCCTGCTAGCGGACAAAGAGTGCTGCAAAAACCATGGTAAAACGTTGCTAAAAATAGCAGCGTTTTACTGCCGACGCCGGGGAGCTTTCAGTGTGAAAGCACTCCTTAAGACCAAAAGGTTGTTTCCTCTTCTTATAGAAGCTACAAAGTGCAGTGTGTGTGTGTGTGCGCGCGCGCGCGTTTCTCACTTCTGGAGACATGCCAGCACAGCTCTGTGTGCCACTATTGCAAGAAATGTATAATTTTAGCGCTTTTCCACTGAACATGGAATTGATTTCACAGAGCTTGCTGTCCTGTTTTTTGTTTTGTCTTGAATGTTTGTTAGTCCTCCATTCACTGATGCCAATAGTGGAAACTTAGAATGGAGTCCACAGTCTGCTCATTTCTTCCTTGTGGCTTCAGATTCTGATCTCCTTGTGCTTGGAGGAATGACTCTGGCATGGCTTCTTCTTGCTGTCTTTGATTATCTATAAAAGCATTCCCACTCTGCAACAATTTCACTTAATATATTCCAGTTCTGCTTTCTGATACATTTCATGTCTGTTTGTCTATGGTTGTAAATTAAGGCCCCATGCACACGAGACGCAGGTGCAAACTCTGCTAAACACACGTTTTTAAACGCTGAAACCGGCGTTTAAAAACGCGCGTTTGGCCGCGTTTGCAGCCGCGTTTATTGGCGTTTAGCGGCGTTTTACCGCGTTTGCGTTTATAAGCGTTTCATCATAAGACCCTCCCTAAGCTCAAAAAACAGTACATTTTAACCATTTCAGCCAGTTTGTGAGACCAGAGTGAGTAGCAGCAGCTGAGAGAGCCGCAGTGTACTTGTATTTAGCGTATCACCTGCCACGTCACCTGGCCACGTCACCTGGCCACGTTACCTGCCATGTCATCTAGCCACGTCACCTGCCACAAGTTGTGGATTGTCCACTTGCCACGTCACCTGGCCACGTTACCTGCCACGTCACCTGGCTATGTCACCTGCCACAAGTTGTGGATTGTTCACTTGCCACGTCACCTGGCCACGTCACCTGCCACGTCACCTGGCCACGTCACCTGGCACAAGTTGTGGATTGTCCACTTGCCACGTCACCTGGCCACGTCACCTGGCCATGTTACCTGCCACGTCACCTGGCCACGTTACCTGCCACATCACCTGGCCACGTCACCTGCCACAAGTTGTGGATTGTCCACTTGCCACGTCACCTGGCCACGTCACCTGGCCACGTTACCTGCCACGTCACCTAGCCACTTCACCTGCCACAAGTTGTGGATTGTCCATTAGCCACGTCACCTGGCCACGTCACCTAGCCACGTCACCTGCCACAAGTTGTGGATTGTCCACTTGCCACGTCACCTGCCACGTCACCTGGCCACATCACCTAGCCACGTCACCTGCCACAAGTTGTGGATTGTCCACTTGCCACGTCACCTGACCACATCACGTGTCACCTGGCCACGTCACCTGCCACAAGTTGTGGATTGTCCACTTGCCACGTCACCTGGCCATGTTACCTGCCACGTCACCTGGCCACGTCACCTGCCACGTCACCTGGCCACGTCACCTGCCACAAGTTATGGATTGTCCACATGCCACGTCACCTGGCCACGTCACCTGGCCATGTCACCTGCCACAAGTTGTGGATTGTCCACTTGCCACATCACCTGGCCACGTTACCTGCCACGTCACCTGGCCATGTCACCTGCCACAAGTTGTGGATTGTCCACTGACCACGTCACCTGGCCACGTCACCTGGCCACGTCACCTGACACAAGTTGTTGATTGTCCACTGGCCACGTTACCTGCCACAAGCTGTGGATTGTCCACTTGCCACGTTACCTGCCACAAGTTGTGGATTGTCCACAATGCAATGCAAGCAATTACAGTTTTCTTTTATATTTTTTAATAGTTTTTCATCATTTGCCATCATTTTTGAGATTTCTAATGTTAAAAAATAGGTCACCTTTAAAAACGCTTATAAACGCAAACGCGGAAAAACGCCGGTACCGCGTTTAGCCGCGTTTAGCCGCGTTTAGCAGCGTTTAGCGTCTGAAACGTGGAAAACTTTTGCGTCTGAACCCATTTTTTTGCTTCTGAAAAAACGAGGTTAAACGCAACTGCTTGTAAACGCCAAAAAACGAGAGTGTGTGCATGGACACATAGGATAACATTGAATGGGTTCAGGGGCAGTTGAAAAAAGCGTCCAACTGCCTCTGAACGCGCGTTCAACAGCAAATAACAGCGTCTCGTGTGCATGGGGCCTTAAAGTAAAATGCAACTTTTGTTAGAAAAAAATAATGTAACCTAGAGCTTCAAGCTACTTTCTTCCTTACTGTTGTTAAAATGAACTTTTCCTATATATGCCAGCTATGGGTTTCTAAAATTGACAAAATATTAAAATCCCTTTTTTTGACACAGTGATGACACCAGACAGGACTTACCAGAATGTCACTCTTTGCTTATGATCGTATATTGATTTTTCATATCAGTCTGCCTGGAATTTAAGGTGACTTTCTGGGCAGATATGAAAACTCATGAATGAATGCCCTTATGTAAAGTATTCATTAGTTATACCAGCAGTATTTAGAAATACTTATCAAGTAACCTTGTAAACCTCTACACAGAAGACTCAGACTGTGGAAGGGTAGGGTCAACACTAGGCTCCCATTAGGTTTGCTGCACTATAGATATAATGAAAAGGAAAGCTATGAGAGGAGAGTGACCATAGCTTATCTGTAGCAGAGTCAAATTTGGTCACCAGGCTGCCTATGCACTCTGGCAGGGCTTTGTAAATCTCAGCTTTAAATCCTTACCTGTGTGTTTGGCTGTTTGCCTTGAGTTCAGCTTTACAGGCAAATTACATACATCACCAGCAATACCCTTTGGTAAACCTGGCTGTAGACCTTAAGACCAGTCAGAGATGATTCAACCTTGCCAGTAGCTCCCTTAAAAAAATGTACCGTATATACTCGAGTATAAGCCGACCCGAATATAAGCCGAGGCACCTAATGTTACCTCAAAAAACTGGGAAAACGTATGACTCGAGTATAAGCCTAGGGTCTGCATGCCTCACTATGCCCTTACTTTGCCTCACTTTGTCCATGTGCATGCCTCACTGTGTCCATGCCTCACTGTGTCCATGTCTCACTGTGCCCATGCCTCACTGTGCCCATGCCTCACTCTGTCCATGCCTCACTCTGTCCATGCCTCACTCTGTCCATGCCTCACTCTGTCCATGCCTCACTCTGTCCATGCCTCACTCTGTCCATGCCTCACTCTGTCCATGCCTCACTCTGTCCATGCCTCACTCTGTCCATGCCTCACTCTGTCCATGCCTCACTCTGTCCATGCCTCACTGTGCCCATGCCTCACTGTGTCCATGACTAGACTTGCGTTTAACATGGGAGTATATGGAAGGGGTGCCCAGGTTTGAAAAATCGCTGCTCCCCGGTCGTAGGTCCCATAGACAGCAAACTTTGTACACTTGTAGAGGAGAACTGGCTCTATATGTGTGCCAAGTTTCGGGTCCAGGGGACCTACGGCCGGCCGGTACTGGGTCCCCAAATTTACCGGCGAAATTACCGTTTAACATGGGAGTCTCTATGGAAGGGGTGCCCGGGTTTGAAAAATCGCTGCTCCCCGTCCGTAGGTCCCCCGGACAACAAACTTTGCACACTTGTATAGGAAGAGTGGGGATACATGTGTGCCAAGTTTGCGGTCCAGGAGACCTATGGCCGGCCGGTAGCAGGTCCCCAAAGTCCGGGAGATCAGGCGCAAAAAGGTGACTCGAGTATAAGCCGAGGGGGGCATTTTCAGCACAAAAAATGTGCTGAAAAACTCGGCTTATACTCGAGTATATACGGTAAGTGTTCTGTTCAAATGAGAGGTTACGTTGCAGCAGTGGAAGAGGAAGACCTTGCCAAATACAAGTCAGTTCTGGCACTAGGTACCCTATTTATCGGCGTATAACACGCGTCTGCTTAGAACACTCACCCCAAGTTTAGGAGGGAAGTTTAAGGAAAAAAACTTACATTTTAAATGCCCATCAATGCAGACTATCAGTGTCTCCATCTGCAGCCTTGCCCAAAATTGCAGCATGATGGGTTTTTTAATTTTAGGACCGCCGAGATACAGAGACGGATGTACTGTGTATTCGGCTCATCTCGCCCAGTCCCACCCCATCCCTTGGCCCAGCTCCTATGATGGACACAACACCGGTCCAATGGCAGGACTTAAAGGCTAGGAGGCGGGACTGGGCATGACTGCGAGCCTAGCTTAGTACACAGTACACTTGGCTCTGTCTATTTCGGCGGCGCTTGCTCCTCTTCCACTCAGACAGCAGGGATCGGCGTATAACACCCACGATTTTCCCCTGATTTTAAGGGGGGGGGAAAGTGCGTATTATACGCCGATTAAATACGGTATTATGGGCATAATTGAGCAAGCTTTTCAAATTAATTTTATTCCTTAAATGCACACTTGGGCTTTCCCATAAACATTGGATGGTTGCTATCAACTATAGATGAAAAACCCCTTCCTGCCAGTAGCTTATAGCTGGGTGACCCTTCTCTAATATACAGCGCCTTGAAAAGGTATTTAGACCCCTTGAAAGTTTCCACATTTTGTCATGTTACAACCAAAAACATAAATGTTTTTTTATGTGATAGACCAACACAAAGTGGCACATAGTTGTGAAGTGGAAGGAAAATTATAAATTGTTTCAATTTTTTATTTTTACAAATAGCCGAAAAGCGTGCCATGCATTTTTATATTGGGCCCCCTTTTACTCTGATTCCTCTAACTAAAACCTAGTGGAACCAATTGCCTTCAGAAGTCACCTAATTAGTAAATACAGTCCACCTGTGTGTAATTTAATCTCAATATAAATACAGCTGTTCTGTGAAGCCCTCCATAGGTTTGTTAGAGAACCTTAGTGAACAAACAGCATCATGAAGGCCAAGGAACACACCAGATATGTCAGGGATTTCTTTGGCCGCTAACAGGGGTTAAAAGTGCCCCGCTAGTGGTTGAGACCCAACTCCTGTTGGAGCTGCAGAGATCCACACCTCGGGTGGGAGAATCTTTCCACACGACACCTATTAGTCGTGCACTCCACAAATCTGGCCTTTATGGAAGAGTGGCAAGAAGAAAGCCATTGTTGAAAGAAAGTCATAAGAAGTCCTGTTTGCAGTTTGTGAGAAACCATGTGGGGGGACACGGCAAACACGTGGAAGAAGGTGCTCTGGTCAGGTGAGAGAAAAATTTAACTTTTTGGCCTAAAAGCAAAACTTTTTTTGTGGCAGAAAACCAACACTGCACATCCCGCTGAACACCCCATCCCTACCATGAAACATAGTGGTGGCAGCGTCATGTTGTGGGGATGCTTTACTTCAGCAGGGACAGGGAAGCTGGTCAGAGTTGATAGGAAGATAGATGGAGCCAAATACAGGGCAATCTTAGAAGAAAACCTCTTAGAGTCTGCAAAAGACTTGAGACTGGGGCAGAGGTTCACTTTCCAGCAGGACAACGTCCCTAAACATACAACCAGAGCTACAATGGAATGCTTTAGGTCAAAGCATATCCATGTGTTAGAATGGCCCAGTCGATGTTCAGACTTAAATCCAATTGAGAATTTGTGGCAAGACTTGGAAATTGCTGTTCACAGACACTCTCCATCCAATCTAACAGAGCTTGAGCCATTTTGCAAAGAAGAATGTGCAAAAATGTCACTCTAGATGTGCAAAGCTGGTAGAGCCCAAAACACTTGCAGCAGCTGTAATTGCAGTGAAAGGTTGCTCTACAAACTGTTGACTCAGGGGGGCTGAATACAGATGCACGCTACACTTTTCAGATATTTATTTGTAAAAAAAAAAAAAATTAAAAACCTTTTGTAATTTTCCTTCCACTTTACAATTATGTGCCATTTTGTGTTGGTCTATCACATACAATCCCAATAAAAGACATTTATGTTTTTGGTTGTAACATGACACAAGGTGGAAAATTTCAAAGGGTATGAATACTTTTTCAAGGCACTGTAGGCCTGCTAAGTTCATCCAGCACAGTCACCACCCACCTGCTCTCTAAAGTCTCTGAGCAGAGGATGCAACGTAAAATTGTACGTTTACCCAGAAACACTCCTGCCTTTTTAAATTGGATGTATGGGTTTAAAAAATAAAAATAAAATAGATGTATAGATATAATTTTTTTTTTTCAAATACCGTATTTATCGGTGTATAACACGCACCCCAAGTTTAGGAGGAAATTTTAGGGAAAAAAAACTTTTAGGAGGGAAGTTTAAGGAAAAATAACTTACATTTAAATGCAGCCTTGTCAGTGTCCATTGCAGCCTTGTCACAGTGCAGCCTTGTCAGTGTCCATTGCAGCCTTGTCACAGTGCAGCCTTGTCAGTGTCCATTGCAGCCTTGTCACAGTGCAGCCTTGTCAGTGCCCATTGCAGCCTTGCCCCAGAGTCCATTTCAGCCTTGCCCCAGTGTAGCCATGCAGCCTTGCCCCAGAGTCGCCGTGCAGCATTTTAAAATTGGCGCCGAGACTGTGCGGAGCGGGGCGGACGCCGCCGAGAACGCAGGGACGCAGGGACTGGGCGGAGCCGCCGCTGAGATACACATAGCCGAGTATACTCGGCTTTTCTCGGCTCCGCTCAGTCACGCCGAGTCCCGCCCTATGATGGACATAACACAGGTCCAATGGCGGGACTGGGCGGGACTGTGAGCGGAGCCGAGAAAAGCCGAGTATAGCCAAGTACATTCGGCTATGTGTATCTCGCTCCGCTCCGCTCACAGTCAGCGGAGACAGCCCAGGGATGTGGGTATCGGCGTATAACACGCACCCACGATTTTCCCCTGATTTTCAGGGGAAAAAAGTGCGTGTTATACGCTGATAAATACGGTAATCATTCATACTCCGCTGTATGCTGCAGCATCGGTATGATGCTGCACGTTTCCCACGGCTCTAAGACAAACCACTTGGTGATTATGTGACATTTGACCACTTGGTTCTCGGTCTGTTCAGATCAGAAAGCAGTGACTGCTAGTCACTGCTCTGCTTCTTCAGAGCTCAGTGAGATGCCAGGAAGAAGGTGATTGGCGCAGGTGGCTTCGATTCTCACCCATGCTGTGAGAGGCAGCTGTCAGACAGCAGGGTGGATCCCAACAATGTTGATGATCTTCCAGATCCCGGCTCTGAAATAATGTGAGTGGGGTTGACAGCTGGCGTGTAAGATTATTCTATGTAATGCAATTGCCATCATGAGGACATACCCTACAATTTAGAAAACCTGTCCATAACAGCCAAGGCGCTTTACTAGCACATGCATGTGAAGCTGCGCCTAAACAGTCGCAGCCATTGTTTTTTTTTAATGAACAGGAAGCACATCCCACTTGTATAGCTTATTCACGTGCATATGATTAAAAGCTGTTTTTTTTTTTTTTTTTTTTTTAACTGGATGTACAGTCATGTGAAAAAGTAACTTATGGAATGGGGGATTTGAAACCAGCAGCCCATACAAGAAATATCAAACATCTGAAAGAATTTTGCATGGAGTAGTCAAAAATGTCACTAAGTCCTTGTCAGAGACTGTTGGACAGTTATATAAAATGCTTACAAGCTATACCGTATATACTCGAGTATAAGCCGACCCGAATATAAGCCGAGGCACCTAATTTTACCACAAAAAACTGGGAAAACTTATTGACTCAAGTATAAGCCTAGGGTGTCCATCTGCATACCTCACTGTGCCTCACTTTGCCTCACTGTGTCCATGTGCATGCCTCACTGTGCCCATGCCTCACTGTGCCCATGCCTCACTGTGTTAGACTGACGTTTAACATGGGAGTCCATGGAAGGGGTGTCCGGTTTTGAAAAATCGGTGCTCCCCGGCCGTAGGTCCCCCAGACAGAAAACTTTGCACACTTGTAGAGGAAGAGTAGGGCTACATGTGTGCCAAGTTTGGGGTCCAGGAGACCTACGACCGGCCGGTACTGGGTCCCTAAATTCCAGGAGATCAGGCGCAAAAAGGTGACTTGAGTATAAGCCGAGGGGGGCATTTTCAGCACAAAAAAATGTGCTGACAAACTCGGCTTATACTCGAGTATGTACGGTAATCTCTGCTAAAAGGGGGCAAAACCAGCTTTTGTGGCAAAGGGTATACTATTTCCACCTGCACCATTGTGTCTGTTGATTATTCTTTTGATGAACTCTTGAAAAGACAGATTGTGTGTTTTTTATTCAAGTACAGTGGCTATCAAAAGTCTGCACACTCCTTTTTAAAATGTCAGTTTTCTGTGATGTAAAAAAATGAGACAAAGATAAATAATTGCAGAGCTTTTGCCACCTTTATGTGACCTATTAACTGTACAACTCAGTTGGACAACAAATTGAAATCTTTTAGGTGGAGAGAAGTAAAAATAAAATAATATGGTTGCATAAGTGTGCACACCCTTAAACTAATAAATTGTTGAAGCACCTTTTGATTTTATTACAGCACTCAGTCTTTTTGGGTATGGGCCTGTCAGCAATGCACATCTAGACTTGGCAATATTTGCCTACTGTTCTTTGCAAAAACACTTCAAATCTGTCAGATTGTGAGGGCATCTCCTGTGCACAGCCCTCTTCAGATCACCCCACAGATTTCCAATTGGTTTTAGGTCTGGAGTCTGGCTGGGCCATTCCAAAACTTTAATCTTCTCCTTGAGAAGCCAGTCCTTTGTTGATTTGGATGTCTTTGGGTCGTTGTGCTGAAAGATTAAGTAACTCTTCACTTTCAGCTTTCTAGCAGAAGCCTGAATGTTTTGTGCCAATATTCACTGGTATTTGGAACTGTTCATAATTCCCTCTACCTTGACTAAGGCCCCTGTTCCAGCTGAAGAAAAACAGCCCCAAAGCATGATGCTGCCACCACCCTGCTTCACTGTGGATATGGTGTTCTTTTGGTGATGTGCAGTGTTGTTTTTGTGCCAAACATATAAGTTCAATCTTGGTTTCATCAGACCATAACACATTTTCCCACTTGCTTTTGGGAAACTTCAGATGTGTTTTTGCAAAATTTAGCCGGGCTTGGATGTTTTATGAAGAAAAGGCTTCCATCTTGCCACTCTACCCCATAGTCCAGACATATGAAGAATACGGGAGATTGTTGTCGCGTGTACCACACAGCCAGTACTTGCCAGATATTCCTGCAGCTTCTTTAAAGTGGTTGTACACCCTGTACAACCACTTTCACCTACAGGTAGCCCTAAATTAAGGCTTACCTTTAGGTGCTGGAAATATCTCCTAAACCTATACGGTTTAGGAGATACGAAGCAAAAGGGAATATGGGACTTTAGATGAAGCGGTAGACTGGTGGAGGTTTGAAGAAAAAATATATTAGACACGATGGTATAGTATACGTGTATTGTGATATTAATCCACATATACAGTGGGTATGGAAAGTATTCAGACCCCCTTAAATTTTCACTCTTAGTTATATTGCAGCCATATGCTAAAATCATTTTAAGTTAATTTTTTTCCTCATTTATGTACACACAGCACCCCACTGTGCTCTTAGGAACCTTAATTGCAGCAGAATTTTTTTGTAACCTTGGCCAGATCTGTGCCTTGCCACAATTCTGTCTCTGAGCTCTTCAGGCAGTTCCTTTGACCTCATGATTCTCATTTGCTCTGACATGCACTGTGAGCTGTAAGGTCTTATATAGACAGGTGTGTGGCTTTCCTAATCAAGTCCAATCAGTATAATCAAACACAGCTGGACTCAAACGAAGGTGTAGAACCATCCCAAGGATGATCAGAAGAAATGGACAGCACCTGAGTTTAATATATGAGTGTCACAGCAAAGGGTCTGAATAGACTCATGGCTGTATTCGATCAAAAGGAAGCTTCTACTAAATACTGAGCAAAGGGTTTAAATACTTAGGACCATGTGATATTTCAGTTTTTCTAATAAATCTGCAAAAATGTCGTCAATTCTGTGTTTTTCTGTCAATATGGGGTGCTGTGTGTACATTAATGAGGAAAAAAATGAACTTAAATGATTTTAGCAAATGGCTGCAATATAACAGAGTGAAAAATTTAAGGGGGTCTGAATACTTTCCGTACCCACTGTATACAGGTAGTGTGTGCATAGGCACATAACATATTCCATGTACATGTTTACATAGTAACAAGTAACAATACGTAGTTGAAATCAAAGACAGCGTACAATATATATGACCACATATGAACCAAGCAGCACAAAACATGATGTAACACAAATAAAAAATTCAAAAAGTCATAATAAATGGCATATCTAAATCACGTCACTATAGACGCATTTAGCTACAGCCTTTTTTGGCCGACGCATTTTGTGTGAATGTACACTTCCTCAGGGGCGGATGTTATAGGGTATAGTCAAGTCAGATGATTGACTCAGTGCCATCAAGAGAGACAATGTGTCAATAGTAGATACTTACGAGATATACCGAGCTGTGGTGTATGTGGGAAATGGGCCGTGGGGGCTGTCCGTCCCGGGTGCCGAGGTGGCAATTGTTCCAGCAAACGACAGGACGCAAGGCATCACCACCAGAGAGCAAGCCGCCATTGCAGTCATGGAGAGCGAGTATCCGGTCTTAGTTGTGTTTAAGTGTCTGTAATGGATGGGTAGGTCCATCAGAGATTGCCCATGGTAATGGGAATACATATAATAAAATAAAGACTAAGTACTGGGGTTACAGGATGTTTACCTTGTGTTGTGCTTGAAAGCAAGGTCTCTCAGGGCTGTAGTGTTTGCACGTGTATGGCAGTGAGCTATATGCGTCTGGGGAGACGCCTTATATGCGTCCCATTTGTGAGGGAAATTGCCACCAGCGTCACGCTGGTCCGACGAGGCATGGGGTGGGGCCTCAGGGCGGATAAGAAAAACCGCGCCAGCACTGATGCCACGTGATCCGCCACGTCGGTCCGGATAGAATGGCACGCTCACAGTGCGACGCCCACCAGTGACCTGTCAGCAACAGCAGATCATGCAGGCATGGGAAATCCCAAAACAAATCGGCTCAACTTGTCTGGCGATTCTGAGTAGTTAGGACCACGAACTTGGCCGTTGGGACCCGACAGTCCTCGGCTGAAGACCCTTGAATACGGGATGGAGGCACATCTTCATGATGAGCCTCATTTAAAGTCCCAAACTCCCCCCCTCTTCCCGGTTTTGGAGATATTTCCAATTCCCATATGATCATTTCTTCTGCACATGCGCCAATGTATTGGCGCATGAGCACTTTAGAAAGGGCGCACTGACGTTTTTAGCTGGGGTCATGCTGTGACTGATGGCTCCCGCACGCATGTGCGGGAGTGACGTCATGTGACTCCAGCCAGTCACAGAGCCGGAGTCCTCAACCCGGGAAGGAAGAGGGCTGAATATGGACACATCCAGCCAGCGGGGACATTGCAGGTTTCGGTTTCAGGTAAGTGACCCATAATGCTTTACCTTTGCAGGGAAATAAAGAGGAAGTAAAACCCATTAGGGTTTACTTCCTCTTTAATGTTGCTGTAGGCCTCTTGGCAGCCTCCCTGACCGTTTTTTTTTCTCATCTTCATCAAGTTTGGAGGGATGTCCAGTTCTTCGTAATGTCACTGTTCTGCCATATTTTCTCCACTTGATGACTGTCTTCACTGTGTTCCATGGTATATCTAATGCCTTTGAAATTCTTTTGTACCCTTCTCCTGACTGATACATTTTAACAATGAGATCCCTCTGATGCTTTGGAAGCTCTCTGCGGATCATGGTTTTTGCTATAGGATGCGACTAAGAAAATGTCAGGAAAGACCTACTAGAACAGCTGAACTTTATTTGGGGTTAATTAGAGGCACTTTAAATGATGGCATGTGTGCAATGACTCCTATTTAACATGGGTTTGAATGTAATTGCTTAATTCTGAACACAGCTACATCCCCAGTCATGTACACTTATGCAACCACATTATTTTAGTTTTTTATTAATTTTCAGTTGAGTTGTACAGTTTATAGGTCACATTAAAGGTGGACAAGTTCTGAAATGATTTATCGTTGTAATTTTTTACATCACACAGGGGTGTGGACTTTTTATATCCACTGCATATCCCATTATTTTGTAGGCATTGTATGAACGAAGAGCCAGTGTTTGCTTTTTCAAATGTTAAAGTGAACTATTTCCATGGGGTCTGCTTATTTTTTCATATGACTGTGCACATATCTCATTTTACAGTATTGTCAGTTATACCTGATTTTGTAGTTCAGTTTGAATGAATCGCCTTTATATGCTCCAAAAAAATTGAATTGTTTTAATAATTCTGTGATTGATAGATTTTTTTTTTTAAAACAAGACAACAGTAAAGCAAAACACTTTTACATATATAATTACAAACTATAAAACACCAAAGTTTTATAATCTTTACATTAATAATTATTTACATAATTTGATCATATTAACACACATCTAAGAAAAAAAGACCATAAATGCATTTTAATGTAATAATCTCCTGATATTAAGGTGGCACATTGTGCATTACTGATGATGCATTGAATATTCTGGACCTATTCAGACCTGTTACCATTCTGTACCTTTTCAACAGAGGTCGAATAGCTAATGAAATGACATTTTGTTGGATTAGAGTGCAGGGAAATTGTGATGTAGGCATATAGAATAAACCTGATTTGTGTTGACCGTTTCCATTATAAATAAGATACATTGACCTTGAGAAGCACTTTATATTCTGCAGATTAGTACTATGGTGGTCTGTAGATAGTTAGAGACTCTGCCAAGGCTGTTTTGCAACCCTGCAGCCATATTTTAAAGTTATCTAACATATGCACATCATGTTCTACATAACCCCCCTAGGTATTAAATACAGTTTTTATAAATGTTCAGAGCACCAGTATGGCTGCCTCATGACTGTTTTTAATACATTTAAATTGGTATAATTTAGTGATCACCCTGGTTTTACAAATATTATGGAATTGCATTCTCCATCCTGCTGGATAAGTTTTATAAAGTACGATGGGATTTCTTTAAAATTATTGCTTTGTATACAGTAGGTGCCGCCGATTTTGTGTCAATCTCACCTCTTCTAGCGGCGAGATTGACACCCTACGAGCCCCGTTGCGAGAGCCAGCGCCGAGCTGTCTCGTCATCAGGAAAGGAAAAATGTTGTTTTTCCTTTCGCAATGAGCGACACGCATTGCTGATATTGAGGCCGGTGGAAGGAGATCCGACATGGATTCCCGCCAATACCAGGCACTGTGTTTGGTATAAATCCTGAGCGGGAACTCCACGCCAAATTTTAAATAAAAAAACGGCATGGGTTCCCTCTCCAGGAGCATACCAGGCCCTTCGGTCTGGTATGGATTTTAAGGGGAATCCCCTAAGCTGAAAAAAACAGCGTGGGGGTCCCCCTCAAAATCCAAACCAGACCCTTATCCGAGCACGCAACCTGGCAGGCCGCAGGAAAAGAGGGGGACAAGAGAGCGGCCCCCCTCCCTCCTGAACCGTACCAGGCCACATGCCCTCAACATGGGGGGTTTGGTGCTTTGGGGCAGGGGGGCAAAATGCGGCCCCCCACCTCAAAGCACCTTGTCCCCATGTTGATGGGGACAAGGGCCTCTTCCCGACAACCCTGGCCGTTGGTTGTCGGGGTCTGCGGGCGGGGGCTTATCGGAATCCGGAAGCCCCCTTTAATAAGGGGGGCCCCCACCCTATGTGAATGAGTATGGGGTACATCGTACCCCTACCCATTTACCTGGTGGGAAAAAAAGGCAATGAAAAAACACAGGTTTTTAAAGTAATTTATTACACAGCTCCGGGGGTCTCTTCCGACTTTGAGGGTCTTCTTCTGCTCTCCGGTGCCTTTTTCCTTCTGCCGGGCTTTTCCGCTATCTTCTTGCAGCTCTTTTGCTAGCGGAGAGGCCCGGCCTTCCCCGTCGTCTCCTCCCGCTCTCCGTTGTCCTTCTGCCGGGCTTTTCCACTATCTTCTTCCAGCTCTTGCTAGCAGAGAGGCCCGGTCTTCCACGTCGTCTCCTCCCGCTCTCCGTTGTCCTTCTGCCAGGCTTTTCCACTATCTTCTTCCAGCTTTTTTGCTAGCAGAGAGGCCCGGTCTTCCACGTCGTCTCCTCCCGCTCTCCGTTGTCCTTCTGCCGGGCTGCTCCACTATCTTCCAGCTCTTTTGCTAGTGGAGGGACCCGGTCTTGCCGTCGGCGTCTTCTTCCCTCTTCTCCTCTTCGATGTTGACACGTCGCTTCCTCTCGCTGTAATGCCGGGTGTGCGGTGTGCAACGATTTATATAGGCCTCTCATGACGTCACAGTCACATGCTCCGGGTGGCCCCGGAGCATGTGACTGTGACGTCATGGGAGTATGTGACTGTGACGTCATGAGAGGCCTATATAAATCGTTGCGGACCGAACACCCATCATTACAGTGGAAGGAAGCGACGAGTGAACATCAAAGAGGAGAAGAGGGAAGAAGACGGCGACGGGAAGACCGGATCCCTCCACTAGCAAAAGAGCTGGAAGAAGATAGTGGAGCAGCCCGGCAGAAGGACAAGGGAGGAGACGACTGGGAAGACCGGGCCTCTCCGCTAGCAAAAGAGCTGGAAGAAGATAGTGGAAAAGCCCGCCAGAAGGAAAAAGGCACCGGAGAACAGAAGACGACCCCCGAAGTCGGAAGAGACCCCCGGAGCTGTGTAATAAATTACTTTAAAAACCTGTGTTTTTTTATTGCCTTTTTTTTTCCCCACCAGGTGAATGGGTATATATATATATATATATATATATATATATATATATATATATATATATATATATATATATATATATATATATTGCAGATTTCATACACAAATTGATGAGCTCCAGCACTGGCTTCATTATTCTTTTAGAACCTCCCATACAGTTCCCGTTGTGGAACATTTTAGCAGTCCATTGGAACATCTCCAGGGGAAGTGCAGGTCAAACCTTTCACTTTATCAAGGGGAAGCCTAGGCTACTCAATTGAGCAAGAGTATTTAGTATGAGATCATCGTTACATTACCAAGATTGCTATTTAAAGTTTGACTTTTGGGTGCTTTTGCTCATTCACTGACTTGACTTGGATTAAAGATGTAAAAGTACCTTACTGTTATCATAGGCGTTGAAAAAAGTGTTTACAATGAAATGTATCCCATCATGACATTAAGTATATGTTTTCCTTTTGTATGGCGTTTTATTTCTATGGACTGTTTAGACATTCGTGACCTCTTCCAGTCTGTTCAGTTTCCCCTTATAAACAATGGTTCTACTGTGCATATAATAAAAGCTTTGTACTAACAGGTTTTAGCAGAATGGGTATTAGAGGAAAGCTAATACACTTCATGTGACTTGTCAGCTGAGGTTTTCATTCCCACCATTCACGTCTTATCTCTCTAGAATTGTATGCACTGCTGAAGAACAGAAAATATTGTCTATTAGTCCACTTCGGCTAAAGAGATTGTGTGGGCAATATAAGGAAACACTCTCAGGAGGTTGCTAATGGTTATGGTCCTTGCTAGAGATGTTTCACTCATTGCTGTCTCTGCATCTAAAGAGTAATGTAGGAAACATGAAAGTGAGTCACACAGATGGCAGGCAAATAGTGTGTAAGCTACTCTGTGATCCCATTACATATATTGAAAGACCGATTCCTTACCTTATCCAAATACTGCCCTGGGCACCTATTTTACACTTTTGAATTGGAAGCTCCACAGAGCAGTGCACTTTCAGAAATTGATGACATTACATAGAGGCAGGTTATTTTCCACTAACCTCTTCCTGTACATCTCAGTAAAATGAAGCACATGGTGTGTGGAAAAAGTTATACATTTTTGTTTTTCAGGACTTAAATATACTTTTTGGACCTGCAGAATTTTAGTGGCAATCGTAGACAATATCCCATAAGATGGACCTAAAACCAAATAACACTCCACCCCTCCTTTTTTGACCATTTCCTTCAAATAACAATGTTTAAAAAAGGGACTAATCAAGATTTGAACTAATGTGAAGGGTCAGGGTTCAGACAGCTCTGCTTTACCATCGGGACTCTCGTCAGATAATTTGTCCAAATGTGCTTTGGATATGAGGCTTATAAAACTGGGAGCTGGGAGAAGTGGTTTGCCCAAATTCAGCCAAAACCTTTGTTTTGTTTTTTCAATTTTGCATTGACTGCTTCACATTGTCAGGGAGATTTCACCTCACTTCCTGCCCCTGTAATGGCATGGTAAGATATGAGTGGATCGGTTGTCAGCAGGACAGGAAGACACCGTTGGTAACAGTAACCTGACAGATTCTAACTCTTCCTTTTTATATTGAAAAAAGTGTTATTGCTGTCTAAATTTCCCCTGTAGAGATTTCTCATTTTCTCTCTCTAGGAAATTAAGAGAATTTCAGGAATTAAAAAAAAAAAGAAAAACCTACATGCTCACCTAGGCGGATGCAGCATCGGCACCCCGCTGCCTCTACGTCGAGATCTGAGCCCTCAGACTGCTAATTGCTCAGTTCTCAGTGTTCAGTGAGTAGAGAGCTGGTGGTTGTCAGTGACTGGCTCTCTGCTCTCCTCCAGCACTCACTGATGCACCAGACTGTGGAGGGGGCTTGGGAGGTGGGCTCAGGCTCAGGCTCTCAGCGGCTCACTGAGCGGCTAAGCCAGCTGCCAGTCCCAGCATCAGGTATCAGTGCCTGGACCAGCAGAGTGACATCAGCCGGCAGCAGATTATAGCCTGTTGTCGGTTGAATTTGGGTTACAGGAGTGCAGAACAAAGTGCACTCCTGTGACCTACAAAAGAAGTGGGGGCCAAATGAGCAATAGCAGATTGCAATAAAAACAGGTACAGTGTCTTGAAAAATTATTCATACCCCTTGAAATTCTCCACATTTTGTTATTTTACAACCAAAAAAGTAAATGTATATTTTGGGGATTTTATGTGATAGACCAACACAAAGTGGCACATAATTGTGAAGTGAAAGGAAAATAATAAATGGTTTTCAATATTTTTTTTTTTTTTACAAATATCAAAGTCTGGCGTGCATTTGTTTTCACCCCCCTTTACTTTAATACCCCTAACTAAAATCTAGTGCAGTGGTTCTCAACCTTCTAGTGCCGTGACCCCTTGATAAAATTTCCCAAGTTTTGGGGACCCCTAACGGTAAAATTATTTTCGTAGCATGGGTTGTCAGCAGCCAAAGCAAGACAAGTAATTTGTGCCCCTAACCCACGGACATTTAGCGATCCCTGAGTCCCTTCCACTCGTACAGTATTAAAACCCCTTATGGTATATTTTAGTACCTACCACTCTTTCTCCTTGTACTCTTTTCTTTCACTTTTATCTCTCTCTAAGCTAATTCTTGTTTTTTTTTTCCCCTTCCCTCTCTCTAGCCATTTTTCTTGTTCTTTCTCTCCCTTTTTCTTTGTTCCTCCCTCTCTTTTTCTCTCCCTTCCATGTAGTCTCAATTTTTATTCCTTCTCTTACTCCTTGGTGGGGGGGATGGTATGAGTGGCAGTGCTGGTGGGGAGTTGGGATGAGTGGCAGTGCTGGTGGGGGGATGGGATCAGTGGCAGTGCTGGGGGGAGTTCTGATCAGCCAACTTAGGTGCTCTTGATCAAGGTCATCTGCTGATCTGAGAACTGTAGTGAGGACTTTTAATGGCAACTATAATCGCAGGTAGTTTTACTCACTGTGTCTCCGGCTTCATGGTGTCACTGACTTTGTGGTGTCTCATAGCAGTGACACCTATGCTGAAATCAGGAGATAGGGTCTCCTCCAGCCCCTCCAACTTCACATTCCTCACCAGTCAGCTGACCTCTAGTCTCTCCCCCCCCCCCAGCCATGCCGTGAACTGAATGGGCGGCTGCAAAGAGGCTGAGTGGGTGGCCGCAGGCTCCAGGAACAGCCCAGCTGGGCGGCCACAGGCTCCAAGGACAGCCCTGCTGGGCGGCTGCAAAAAGGCTGGGAGAGTGGTGTGGTTTTCACGAACATCTCAGGATTCGGTGACCCCAAACCGTCATTCGACCCCCAGGTTGAGAACCACTGATCTAGTGGAACCAATTGCCTTTAGAAGTTACCCAATGGGTAAGTCCACCTGCATGTAATTGAATCTCAGTATGAATACAGCTGTTCTGTGAAGCCCTCAGAGGTTTGTTAGTGAATCATGTCATGGAAAAATAGGTTGTTTGTAGAGCACACAGACATTTCTCCCAGTGCTAATAAGCACACCCTTCGTCTTAATGATATAATGCATCTCAAGCTAAAAGGCCACTCACCATTCGTTCAATTTTCCATTCATTCAAGTAAAGAAACATCACCGCACTGCTATGTTCATCTTCATCTTGGCAGCATCTCTGCTTCAGACTACCCACCTTGGGATTTTATTATCATCCCCACAGGAAGTGATGTCACAGCATGTGACTTCCTCCATGGAAAGTGAGGTCACGGGGTGTGAGCTCCACACAGCAAATGACCATATAAGGATATGTTAAATACAGCTAATACAATACAATACATGAATACAACAAAAGAAGGTGGTGTCTCCACAGACAGCCAGTCAGACATTTGTATTCTTTCAAAAGAACCAATCACAGACATGTATACATTCAAATAGACTAGCAGTGACGTGAACTGCTTCCAGTGATGGGAACCATACGAAAATCATGGCTCAATGAGCCATAATTGTCGTATAGTTCTCGTGAACGCAGATCTGTCCTCTCTGAGTCATTTAATGCAATCGCCAAGAAGTGGCCAGTCCCTTGGTGAGGCATAAAACAAACATCCCTAAAAGAGCAAACATCGCTGTGTCCACAGGGAGATTTTCGCGCCACCGGTCTTCCACCAACGTCTGTATGTGCAAATACGCTCACATGAGCGCATTACAGCAAAACCGATACTGGGGGACATCTGACAACATACATTTATAAAAATTTCCACAACCGTATACAGCATCATGGAAGTCAATGAAAACACCAGACAGGTCAAGGATAAAGTTGTGGAGAAGTTTAAAGCAGGGTTAGGTTATAAAAACATATCCCAAGCTTTGAACATCTCACGGATCACTGTTCAATCCATTATCCGAAAATGGAAAGAGTATGGCACAACTGCAAACCTACCAAGACATGGCCGTCCACCTAAACTGACAGGCAGAGCAAGGAGAATATTAATCGGAGAAGCAGCCAAGAGGCCATGGAAATTCTGAAGGAGCTGCAGAGATCCACAGCTCAGGTGGGAGAATCTGTCTACAGGACAACTATTAGTTGTGCACTCCACAAATCTGGCCTTTTATGAAAGAGTAGCAAGAAGAAAGCCATTGTTAAAAGAAAGCCATAAGATGTTCCGTTTGCAGTTTGCCATGTGCGGGACACAGCAAGCATGTGGAAGAAGGTGCTCTGGTGTGATGAGACCAAACTTGAACCTTTTGGCCTAAAAGTAAAATGCTTTGTGTGGTGGAAAACTAACACTGCACATCACCCTGAACACACTATCCCCACTGTGAAACATGGTGGTGGCAGCATCCTGTTGTGGGAATGCTTTTCTTCAGCAGGGACAGGAAAGCTGGTGAGAGTTGATGGGAAGATAGATAGAGCCAAACACAGGGCAATCTTATAAGAAACCCTCTTAGAGTCTGCAAAAGACTTGGGACTGAGGCAGAGGTTCACCTTCCAGCAGGACAACAACCCTAAACATACAGCCAGAGCTACAATGGAATGGTTTAGAACAAATCATATTCATGTGTTCGAATGTCACAGTCCAGACGTAAATCCAATTGAGAATCTGTGTGGCAAGACTTGAAAATTACTGTTCAGACACTCTCCATTTTTAAACAGACAACCACTTGTCCGCGGGCTGGGTTCCCTTGAATTAATCACGGGCACTGATGGACCAGAAATTAACGGCTGCTGCCGCCGATTGCTGGCCCCTGGTTTATCACATAAAATCCCAATGAAATACATTTACGTTTTTAGTTTTAACATGACAAAATGTGGAAAATTTCAAGGGGTATGAATACTTTTTCAAGGCACTGTACAATACCTATCCTGTTTGTCTCCTGAAATTAAAAATTGATGTAAACCCTACCTGAATGACATTTCATTTCCTAAAGCACATACATATTTGATGCATCCTTTGTTGCATCTCAGTGCCAATGATCTCCTGCAATCTCCATGTAGCTACTTTTGTGTTCATGCACTTAGTGGCTGCATAGGATTTTTCAGGGCAGGTTTCATGATGGTGATAGCAGTGGGTCATGCCTGGGTGACAATGCAGGAGTACAGTTGGGAGACGGGGACAGGGCATTGTCACCTTATAACAGAAAGTGGTAAATGACTCCTATAACAGACTCCCCAGACATTCTTAAAGCAGAGTTAAACTTTTTCAAAAATTAAGTTGGAAAACTGGTCATCTGGAGCTTTTAGCCAGAATGTGCTAGTATTCACTGCATATTAGAACATTATGGCAGACTTACCTGGGAAACAATCCCCTCCAACGCTGCACTGTCAGTTTTCCTGATGGTCACTGGCACTTTAAAGCTTATCCCAGTCTTCTTTCTGGGTTCTAATTCTTCAGGCTCTGGATGGGCTAGGACAGGATGATGTCGTCATCTGCGAACATGAGCACAGGAGTCACATTGTTACTGCTCAGAGCCTTGCTGTAAATGTACATTGAGCTGCGCATGCACAGAGGGCAGGGAAAAGGGGTACTGACACAGGAAACCAATAGGTTCTCTTGTGTCATGAAAATCCGTACCTATTCGTGTTTCTTTAGGTTTAATTTCACTTTAATGAAAGCTACAGAATATTTTTTTTTTTTACAAAAAATTGTATTAACCTGTATATTATTTCTAGCAATTTGGATTTACAGGTACATGTATTTAGCCAAAAAGTTGGTTTTGACTTTTTTATTTATTTTTTATTATTTACCTAGGTTTTATAATTAATATAAATATACATCAATGTCTACTATGAATCATTCTATGCTGCAGAATTGCAATTACATCTGCTACGTCCTAGAATTGAATTAATCTTTCTTTTTTTTTTTCCCCCGCTCATTTTTAAGTTTCTTCTTAATAGGCTGTTTTTTTTCCAAACTATATTAAGTGACCCTGGTGCAATAACAATGTGAATTGGGTAGAATCAGCACAAGTGGACTGCTTGCTTTGCACATTTTTTTTTTTCAGCAATATATTTTTGCTCCCTTTGGTAGATGTGTTATTGCTTGGTAGTTAAAGTTGAATTTACTGGTTCAGTCATAAACAGTACAGTTTATTGCGCATAAACTCAGGGCGTATTCTTTTTTTCATTTCTACCGTTTCTGGTTTTACATGTTGATATTGCAGATTTTGGAAACTATTAGTTCCACTATTTTCAATCTGTACACTATAAACAATATTTATGCTGACTCTATTAAAATAATGAATTAAAATAAGAAATAACCTTTTGATTGACTTTCAAAGAACTAAGTATTAAAGAATCTCTCTAGCCCTTGGTCACATTGTTTGATGACATCTTCACCTTCTTGTTCAAGATATGAAAGTGTTTTCTGAATTTAGTTCTTTACTCTTGCAAGGAGGGGTTAAACGGTCTTTCCTTTTCCTTGCCCCTGTTTGAGAAGCTGAAGGATTATTATCTTTATATAAGCTTATAATCACTCCAGTATCCGTTCCTCAATATACTTCTAAGTTTGTGGGAACCTACTTAAAGCGGTTGTATACCCTCCGGTCCTATGTTAACAAATTATATGTTTTTAAAGAACAAATAGTTGTACATCGATTGAGCGCTATTGTTTTATCTACATTATTTTACTTACTGTGTAACTGGTGATCGTTTTAAGATTAATTCTCGTGGTAAGTTCGCGCCATCTCACTTGTGGTCTTCCGTGTTTAGTTCATGTTCTATTTCCGCCCACAGTTTCTTCTTGCCTTTGTAATCCCGCGAGTGCGCAGTAAGGACATTATACTTTTTGTTGACGATTGTAATCTCATCCAGTTGTTCCTCTGCGTAGTGCTGCTTCCGTCCCTTAGTTTTAACTAGCATGTCTTCTGTCTCTCTGGTCATCTGTGATGTGTGGGTCACGTGATAACCATCATGCTCTTGGATGTGGTCGAACCATCGCAGGATGTCGGGGCTGACATCTACATCAGGAAATGATGCAGCCCCGACATAAATACAGAATTTATCCGGCAGAGGCTCTGCTTGCCGGAATGGACGGGAACCTGGCGCATGCGGGGTACACGTCCGCACTACTTATCGTTTCGATAACTTCAGAATGACACAGGTAAAAAAAATAAAACTTAGAGCAAACTATTTAAAATAATACAATGCATAAATAAATGTAAAGTCAAATTTTTGACTATACAATAGGTTTATTGTCCATTTTGGTTGCTCTGTCTGATGTTGTCCAGGCTTTGTAATGTTTGTGTTGGGTAAATATGCCTTCCACTGGCATTCTCTTGACATTGATGATATCTAATTCTTGTCTTCTAATAACCTTGGTATACATAATTGTATTTGGGTTCTCTCTAGAAGTCATTTTTGGCCTTCATTTTTTTTGCTTCACATGCTGTTCAGAACTAGCTGAACAGACCCAGTACTCTCCACCATGTTTTCCATCAGCAGTGGCCATGGTGTGCTTTATACACTCTGTAGTTGAGGCCTTCACTTGCAGGCCTACAATGTACATTAAAGTCACATCTTATGGAGAGCGTTATCTTCATACCAGTTGTAATATACCTTACATTTTTCTTTTTTTCTTTTAGAATTTCTAAAAATATCCCGACAACAAAAGATGTGGAACCACTTCTGGAGATCGATGCTGACATAAGAAATTTTGAAGTTTTCCTTTCATCTAGGACTCCTGTTCTCGTGTCACGAGATGTCAAGACCTTCTTACCATGTACAGTAAATTTGGATCCAAAACTCAGGGAGATTATCGCAGGTAAGTGTAAACTCAACAACAGAAAAAAAATCAGTTTAGCCAAACTGCGTGCTCTGTTAATGTTCTGTGAAACTGATCTTTAGGTTTTTGTGTTTTAATTACAAAGGTACATGACTCATGACATCCAACCTGCAGTAAACTGCAATTATCAATTGCGTTAGAAGCTGCATGCTTGTTGCTGAGTATAATACTGTAATGTGTTTGTAGTTTGTTCTTTTATACCTTGTTGTAGCACAAAACGGCTTTTATTACTCTGTGATGTCATCAGGCTTGTAAAAATATTGGTGGGACATATATTGGGATGAGGGATCAGCAGAGTGCCCTAGGTAAATGCAAACTGACATAGGCCTGCGCCACAGAACTACATCTTCCAATAGACCTTTCTCTTCACACAGTGCACTGTGGTTGGATCTTGGGAGCCACGGCAACATCATTGTTTTGCTAAAAAAATTATTAAAGTGTCACTAAACCCTTCTATCTTTTTCAGCCAAGAAAGCTGCTTTCTTGGCCTCTGATCTTCAACTGCCATGATGCTGCACATGTGATCAGTTATGATACCAGCCATTGGATGGGTTTGACAGTTTGGTGTGACGGTTACATTCCCGACACTTGCCAGGAATGTAACTGTTTTTTTAAACTTAAATTGATGCGTTAACTTCCGCTTTAAAGTTATGCATGTAGAGAGGGGCAGGAAGGTGGAGTTCTATGGTCCAGCAGAAAGAATTTACACAGGAAGAACTAACTGGAATTCACACTGGAAGAGCTTACAGAGTTCTATTACTCGTACTTTGTTTAAAATTGCACTTCTCTTTTAACGTGTTTTGCACTTTGACAGCCTAAGCTTGTTGGATGTTGGGCATTTGTGTATGATGGGTGATGGCATTCACTGTTTCTCTGCCATAGGCTGTGCCCAGCTTGCACTGTACTAAGTCAATGTGTGATGCTCCTGTTTCAGATGTGCGTGCAGCCAGAGATCAGATGAACATTGGAGGTTTCCCCTACCCTTCATTACCCTTGCAGGATGCTCCACCCAGGGCAGCCTCGGTTTTCAGCCAGCCACCCTCTGTCTGCTCCTCCTCTTCATTTAACGGTCCCTTCCCTGGTGGCGTTGTTTCCCCACAGCCACCCAGTAGCTACTATAGTGGTATGACTGGTCCACAGCATCCTTTTTATAATCGGGTAAGTGTGCCCTTCACTGTAATTTTTCTTGTCAGAAGACTGATCTATATGACAATTGGAGCACACCTTTCATTAAGGTGCTGCTTCTGTTGATAAATTTGATCATAGTATTCTTTGTTTATGCCCCTTGCCACAATGTATTGAACACCCACAGCAATAAAGTGTTTTTAAACTGAGTAAATGTATTATGTCAAGTTCTAGAATGCATATACATTAGATGTTCAGTCTTTATTTTTCTATGTATAAAAGTGGAGTACTGATATCCAGCCAACTATTCACAATGTTAGAGAAAATAAGTATTTAGTTGCTGCAATCAATGCTTCCACTTATCCATTTTTAACACATGAAGATTATTCTATACTCTACTGTAAATCTAAGATTTGATATAGCCCTACAGAAACAGGCTATGTAAAAAGTAGAGATTCCTTCGTTTCCTCAAGGGAGTGTCTGGTTAAGGTAGGAAACCGCTTTAAAATCTTAAAGTGTAACTAAAGGCAAAATTTGATTTTTTTTATTCATTTTAGATAGAGAGGAGAGGGATTAGAACATTGTTAAGGAGATTCACCTTCTCTATTTGTCCTGTTTACCATTATCATAAAAAGTAAAATAAAAACCCAAATATATTGAGTTGACATCAGAACATTAACAAAGTAGAAATCTTCCAACGGGGCCGTTCTGCTGACCTGGTGACACTCCCGGACTCCCTCACTTCCTGTTTTAGCTATGGGAGGGAAATCCTCCCAATGGTACACAGATGGCAAAAACAAAACTGACGGGTTATAAGGGGTAACCCAAAATGGAAAAAAAAAAAAAAAGTTTTGCCTTAAGTTACTTTTACACCCCAATGTTGTAATCCAAGACCTGAAATAACATGAATTTTTTTTTAGAAATGTACGTTTTTATAATTCTACATTTTCAGTGATTTCTATTATTCACCTTAAGCGTCATTTGTTATCATTTTCTTTTATTCCATGCTTTAAGTTTTTTTGTCCTTTTTGGTTTTTATTCCTGCATGTTTTGTTTTTCTTTTCCATAGCCGTTCTTTGCACCTCATGTTTACCTGCCAAAGTATTACTTTGGCCACCCCCAACATCCCATGTCACGTCCACCTGTAAAACACAGTCTGTCCAGAGATCAAACCAATGGCCTAGTAAGTATGTAGAAGCTTAGGAGGGTCACATGAAACTAACCAGAAGCTGTTACCCATGTATGGTTGTAATAGGCAGAGTGCTGTTACTAACTATTCTTACTGTCTTTGTGCCAAAAGGCTGGGTAGATGTATTTAGTGTTAGATGCTTTATATTTGCTTATCTCTCTTCTACCGACTGTGCTCTTGTTTATGCATCTGGTGCAGATTCAACCATATATGTTAACCTATTTTTTGCAGACTGGCAAGGAAGCCATATAAAGGAGGACACCATTTAGTAGAGCAGGTTACGTTTGTTGTGTAACTGCCACTCACGTTTTCTCCCCTCAGCATCCACTTGGTTTTGAAGGTTCTCCTCCTGGAACTTTCTGAGGCCAGCACCTAGTGGAAGTGGGGGGAATTATAGGCCCTGGAAACAAGAATGAAGTGCTCAGTTCAGGGCTTTAAAGCACAATCATATTTTTTAAATTATACCCTCTGTAGGTTAATGGCATAATGTACTAGCATATTATGGTAGACTTACCCATCTTAATGTGCCATCCAGTTCTATGCATTCGCTGATCCCACATGCGTGGCTCAGTGTACATTACAGATGACAGACCAGTACTGTCTCTTGTGTCATAAAAGCCCTACCTGTCTTTTTTTTTTTTTAAAGTGGGTTTAATACCAGGGTGACAAAGAACAGTGCAATTTGCATCCTCCAACACTACCTTGCAATAACCTCAGGTTTAAAAAATTTATTTATTTTTGACTTGGGTGAAGCAACAAAGCTTTGTACAAGCATTTGTTCCTAACACCCCAAAGCATTGTTTGATATGACTTGTAGCGGTGATGGCAAACCTTGGCACCCCAGATGTTTTGGAATTACATTTCCCATGATGCTTAACCACACTGCAGAGTGCATGAGTGTCACGGGAAAGGTAGTTCCAAAACTTCTGGCGTGCCAAGGTTTGCTAATACTGGCTTATAGCATTAAAGCGGTCCTCCAGCCCCCCCACGGAAAAATTAAATGTCAGCAGCTACATATACTGTAGCTGCTGACTTTTAATATTAGGACACTTGCGTGTCATGGAATTCAGTGATGTTGGCACCCCAGCCAATGTTTCCATCGCTATAACCTGCAAGGGAAACACGCAGTGAAGCCTTGCAGCTTTACAACAGATTCCCTACTGAACATGCACGCTGCGCTTTCTGAATGACCTGGTGGCAGGGTCCAAACTTTTTACGTACCTTGCCGTGGCAAGGTCCGACGGAAGTGGGGACAGGTACCTGTCAACCTGGTACCCGCCCCCCAAAAGGTGCCAAATGGGGAGGAGTAAGATTAGCAGAGCTTCCACTTTTGGGTGGAAATCTGCTTTAAAAACAATATGCTATGCTTTTTGGTGCTTACACTTTTTGCTGTACTGATCTTGTTGAGTGCCCACAAAACTATGCTGGCATCTGCACACAGGCTCCAGATGCAATCTTGCCTTTAGGTTGCTGTGTTTATGCTACATAAATGTAACACTAGCATTTTGCTTTCCTCTCTCTATCCCAACACAATGTTGTAAGCATAGTGTATTGGGGATTATAAGAGGGTGGCAAGCAGGCATTGCAAATTACTTGACACAGCCTGGTTTGCATTTGACATTGATATATCGGTCTGCTGGCCACATGAGAAGCGCGTTTTGTGTGACATATGCACTTTCAGGCTCGGTTCACACTAGTGCGATGCGGGAACCATGCAAATCCACTGCGGGGTTCCCGCATCGCACCTGACTCACAAGGCAGTTCACACTGCGCTATGCAAACTGCTGGGAGTGTCAATAGAAAGTTAATGACACCCCCAAATCAATTTGCATATCACACTGCGAACTGTCAGTTCGGATATGAATCAGAGCGCATGGGTGTGAACACCCATGTGATCTGTTTCCGGTGCGGACCAAAAATGGGTCCTGTGCGAGTTTGGTCCGAATGCGATGCAAATTCAGCCATACTATCTGTATGGCTTAAATCGCATCGCACAGACATTGCATGTGATTTGCACTGCAATGCGGTGCAATTCACATGTGATATCACACAGCACACTGGTGTGAACCGGGACTAAAAGTCGATTTTTACTTTTTTCCAGCAGGTGACTTTAAAATTTGGAGAATTGTAATTTGAATGAAATTGTTACAAAAGCTGGTCCAAGAAAATAAATTGCCAG
The DNA here is from genome assembly GCA_029206835.1 of Rana muscosa. Classification (NCBI taxonomy): domain Eukaryota; kingdom Metazoa; phylum Chordata; class Amphibia; order Anura; family Ranidae; genus Rana; species Rana muscosa. The sequence continues at coordinate 413,368,353 of CM055121.1, forward strand.
GAAGCTGATTAAGGTGTAAAATGTTGGTCCTGTCATAAAACGCAATAATGCATCATGGTATTCCCTAAATAACCCTGAAAATCCTTTAGTGGGTGGCATAGCAGGCTCTGGGTTTACAATAGTTGTGTCTTTATATGTTGTTCTATAGTAAATGTGTAGGTGCTGTTTTTATAACTTGTTCCACCCTAACATTGTGAGCTCTTTGATAAATTCTTTACTCATCCCATCACAGAACTGTGTATTTGCTGGGGAACTTTTTCTCACTGTACACATTGTTGTGTTGCTTAGGAAATTATTGAAGAAGATGCCGCTGAGAATCTGTCTACTCCCACACACTCCCCTCTGGTAAAACATGCACTTGTGTGGTGCTGTGTGGTGGCATCCCATTGCTTTAGGATCAGTCCCTTTAACATACACCTTACTAACCTTGCATCAGCAGCTAGTTGATAAATATCTAGTAGACTAGTCTAAAAACTAATGGTGTGACTCATTGGTGTTTTGTGTGATATTGTTTTATATATTTTCTTCTCTTCTTTTTTTTTGTGTAGAAATGGTTTTCTGGTTTATACGGGCGTAACGTATAAAAGAGAATTATGATACAGTTCACCCAACACTAAATTTTTTGTTGGGCACCAGTGGGATGATTCCTTTACTGGCTGCCTATAGCCAAAATGGATTTTGGTAGAGAGGTTTTTAGCTGTGGTTTTCCAAGTCCACTCGTGTAATTTGTTACAGTGGGTTCTTCTGTAGATCTTATTCATTATATATTGTGTAGAATGCAGAAACATGATTTGTCTCCATAGTGAGAGGCTGTAAAGAGTTGGGAAAATATGTAAAGTGTGATTCTAGACTGGGCTGGGTGCAAACATCTCAATGGTGATAAACAAAGAAGGAATATACTGTGGGTGTACAGGACTTTTGAGGCACCAATATTTGATAAAAATATAATTTTTTTTATAACAAAGTTAAAACACATAAAAGCACAGCTGATGATGTAATAACCCAAAAATACTCTCATTTGTATTGTAACAGAGTTATGATGTACAAACATACATCATAACTCTGTCCAGGTAATGACCTCAGCATTAAAGCAATATCTATACTGAATATAAATTTCTCAATGCGTTTTGAGTTTCCTCTTCTTCATGGGCAAAGTTATACACTGTCAATGAGAGATGTATACGTATCAGCCTCGGGTAGTTTAAAAACACTCCAGCCTGTGGACCCAAGCAGTGGTTAGACAAAACAGTACATGTAGGGATACACGCAAGGACCCAAAGGCAGATAAGAACAGTGGGGTTGATTTACCAAAATTGGAGAGTGCAACATCTGGTGCAGATCTCCATAGAAGCCAATCTGCTTCCATGATTTTTTTTTTGCAGCCATGAGCTTGTTTTAACCTGATCACCCTGTGAATGTACCAGGCATGTCCAGAGAGGTTAACTAGTTAAACTACTGGTGTCCCTTTTTGTCTGCATGGATCAGTTTATGTAAAAGGTGGATTTGGGCTTTAAATTAAGGTTCCACACAAAATGAAGTTGGGTGGATTTTCCATTTCACTTGTCTTTGAGTATTTATAAATTTTAAGATAGTTCACCTTAGGTAGTGATTAGGGTTGTCCCGATACCACTTTTTTAAGACCGAGTACAAGTACCGATACTTTTTTTCAAGTACTCGCCGATACTGATACTTTTTTTTAATGTCATGTGACAGTGGCACATGTGTCAGTATTTTTTTTTTTTTTTACAATTTTTATTTTTTACTATTTTTTGTTATGTTTTTTATTTTTTTACAATGCTTTCTTTTTTTTTTTTTTGGGGTGGGGGGGTGGATGGTGTCAGTGTGTTTTCTTTATTTTTATTTTTTACAATTCTCTTTTTATTTTTTTATCATTTATTGCAATGTTTTTTTTTTGTTTTGTTTTTAGCCCTGCTGGGGGGCTTTGGTGAGATATCAGGGGTCTTAACATACCTCTGACATCTCACCTTTGAGACAAAGAAAGGAACTAGGGACACAGATTCCCCAGTCCCTTTCTCAGCAGCCTCTGCTGCACTGAAAATGAATGGACAGGAGACAGAAGCTCCTCTCCATTCATAAACTGAAGCATCGTAAATACCAGTTACGATGTTTCAGTTTTGTGAATGGACAGAGTCAGTGACCACTGACTCTGTTCATTCGGAAAAGAAGGAGCCGGGTTTACTGGCTCCTACCTCCGCTCTCCATCCTGACAGATCGAGGACAGATGGGGCACGGAGGGGGAGACACGGATTGGAGCGTGGACAGGGAGAACAGCACAATGAAGGGGGGCACGGAGGGGGAGACACTGATTGGAGCGTGGACAGGGAGAACAGCACAATGAAGGGGGGCACGGAGGGGGAGACACGGATTGGAGCGTGGACAGGGAGAACAGCACAATGAAGGGGGCATGGAGGGGGAGACATGGAGTGAAGCGTGGACAGGGAGAACAGCACAATGAAGGGGGCATGGAGGAGGGACTGGAGGAGGATGCAGTCAGCGGTGATCGGTGCGGCTTTGGGGGGAGTTACAAGCACCGATCACCGCTGTAAAAGATTTCACTAAAGCAGCTGAAAAGGGGGGGGGGGGGGGTCCGGGGAGAAGCGGTCAGGCTTTATAGAAATCTTTACAGGGAGATCAGTGTTTGTAACTCCCCCGGCCGCACCGATCATCCCTGGCTGTAAAAGTATCGGGTGAAGCATCGGAGCATTTGCCCGAGTACAAGTACTCAGGCAAATGCTCGGTATCGGTCCTGATACCGATACTAGTATCGGTATCGGGACAACCCTAGTAGTGATACTGCAATCCCCTCTCTATAGAGGGGTCTTCCTATGGATTTTCATATTGGCGAATTCATTTACCCAAAATTGAAACATTGCAATTTTTATTGGGCCACTAAGCAGTGCATCTAGGGCAGTGGTTCTCAACCTTTCTAGTGCCGTGACCCCTTGATAAAATTTCCCAAGTTGTGGGGACCCCTAACAGTAAAATTATTTTTGTAGTGTGGGTTGTCTGCACCCAAGGCAAGACAAGTAATTTGCACCCCTAACCCATGGATATTTAGCGCTCCCTGAAGCCTCGTACACACAACCGAGAATCTCATCGGAAAAAAAAGTTTTTCTCAATGGGTTTCTTGTCAAGCTTTCCTTACATACACACTGTGAATCCAAAATCTCGTCGGTCTAAAAGCGCCATGACGTACAACACGTACGACGGCAGTATAAAGGGGAAGTTCCATTCTCATGGTTCCACCCCTTGGGCTGCTTTTGCTGATCTCGTGTTACTGCGTGTTATTAAAAGTTTAGTGAGAGACAATTCGCGCTTTTCAGTCTTCGTGCTTTCAGTCCGTTACAGCGTGATGAATGTGCTATCTCCATTACGAACGCTAGTTTTACAAGAAGGTACTCTCCCGTCTCATACTTGTCTGACCATGCGCGGTTTTTGAAGACTCGGAAAAGCATACACACAAACGGTTTTCTCGTCCAAAAACAGTCTGACGAGAGTCACGCCGAGAAAAACTGAGATTCCGATGAGAAAAAAGACCGCAGGTCGTCTTTTTTTTCTTGTAGAGATTTTGGACAGTTTTCTCAACGAGAAAGCATACACACGAACGGTTTTCTCAGCAAGAAAGCTCTCCCAACAGTTTTCTTGTCGTTTCTTGCCGAGAAAACCGGTCGTGTGTACGAGGCTTCAGTCCTTTCCACTCGTACAGTATTAAAACTCCTTATGGTTCATTTTAGGATGTACCACTCTTTCTCTTTGTTCTCTTCTTTTTTCTAGCCGTGTTCTTTTTTTTTTCTCTTATTCTTTCTCTCCCTTTTTCTTTGTTCCTCCCCCTCTTTGCCTCTCCCTTCCATGTATTTTCTATTTTTATTCCTTCTCTTACTCCTTGGGGTGGTGGGGGGAGTTGGGATGGGTGGCATTGCTGAGAGGAGTTCTGATCAGCCAACTTAGGTGCTCTAGATCAAGGTCATCTGCTGATCTGAGAACTGTAGTGGGGACTTTTAATGGAAACTATAATCACTGGTAGTGTTACTCACTGTGTCTCCGACTTTGTGGTGCCTCGTAGCAGTGACACCTATGCCAAAATCAGGAGATGGGGTCTCCTCTAGCCCCTCCCACTTGACATTCCTCACCAGTTAGCTGACCTCTAGTCTCTGCCCCCCAGCCATGCTGTGGACTGAATAGGCGGCTGCAAAGAGGCTGAGTGGGCGGCCGCGAAAAGGCTGGGACAGCGGTGCGGACTTCAGGAACAGCCCAGGATTCAGTGACCCCTGGGAAATCATCATTCGACCCCCGAGAGGGTCCCGACCCCCAGGTTGAGAGCCACTGATCTAGGGATATATGTCCTGCCTATTGGAGTTTAGATATTATGAAATGCTGTGCCACCCCCGTGTGAGATTTATTTTAGATAGAGTTCTGCTTTAGGACCTTGCAAGAAAAGCAGTGGGCCTTTGCTATTGGTGTCTGAAAGAAATACTGTTCCAACAACCAAATCATTTTTTCTATTTTCTTAGATACTAGAGTTCTTTCAGAAATTTTAGGTCTGCAGATCACTTCAGTGTTGTAAAGGTACTCTGACACACAAGCTCTGTGATCTTATTGGTGGGACAAACTTGTGTGGACAAGTTATTCGGGCCTAGGGAATCTTTTCTGCTTAGCCAGTAACCTGTCTTTATTTTCACACAGATTGACTTGGCTGTTTATTTGGGAGCAAACAAATGTATGTCAGCCAGCGTATAACAATCATGAAATCTGCTCTCTCCTGCATTCCTGGGAGCCTGTTTCCACGGTGAAGGGAACATAACTTCTCTCTAATGCCAGGATAACCCTCTTACTGCAGTCATTTGAAGCAAAACTGCAGCTGACACTGTGCCCGAACAGCTTACTGCCCTCACTGGGCTTATTCTGTGTTTGGGATTATACTGGCAAAGAACGAAGTACACAAATAACTGGAAAATGACATTTAAAAAGCAGGGTGGATGTCCATCCTTGATACCCACTGTGTGGAGCTGAAACTTTTAGTAATGCATGCCACATACATTTGGGTGATATCCAGCAGTTTTGGTTGCTTCTGTTCATCAAAGGGTGAAAACACTTGGGTGTAAATGATGTGTCGGAGTCTTTACCTGTGTGTAATGCCTGAAATTTTCTCTTGTGTTGCTGTTACTACAATGATTTTTTATTTATTTTTTTGTTCAACTCTGGGCCTGGAAGTGGCTGTTGCATAAGCAATCCTGTCACTGGTAGCAAGTCTTTAGCAACAAGAGTAATAACAGACCACCATTTTACTATGAAGTCACTCCCTCACTAGCTGGACCAATGGAATGTCACTTTCTCACTAGTGAGTGTTATTCAGCTACATAATAGAACCTAGGCTTATGGGTGGAGGCTTCCTTGAAGCATTCTAGCTGAATTTTTCAGCAGAATTTGAGGGCTGACTCTGGGAAGGCTTGCTTCTCCTCAGAGGCCAAGAAGAGTTCCTTTCATTACTCCCAGACCTCAGCCTCTGAGGCCAAGTCTAAGTCTGGCTCCCAGTCCCACCTGCAAATATTGGACTTAAAAAGTCCCCCAGTTTCTCAGATTTGCAGCCTGGGGGTGCCTCTCTTTCCAAAGTTGCACCTACTGCAAAGGTTAGTCGATATCCATGCTGCCCTAGTAGGTCTTCTGGAGCAGTGTGTCATTGCTCACTGTGATAGTATAGTTCAGGGGTTCTACTGCAACCTGTTCAAATCCCAAACTAAAAGGGGGTCTAGAATTTCTACATGTAATCCACAAGGATCTGTATTAGCCTCTCCATCAGGGATCTTTCTGGTCTCTGTGGACATCAAGAAAGCGTACCTGCAGGTGCTTTTTTTTTTTTTTTCCAGCACAACTCCTGGCTTTGCTGTGTGTCACTGGAACTTCCAGCTTGTGGCATTGCCTGTTTTATGCATCTCGAACATTCACCAAGGTGGCTTATTTGCTAGCTCTGCTGTAACCCCAAGGCATCCCCATCGTTGGATGACTTTGGCTTGGGGATTATTTGGCATGTGCTCTGGCAGATAACCTAGTCTGGGCTTTTTCCAGACATTGCTAAAGTTCGACTGGGTCCTGAACCCTCAGAAGTCAACTAAAACAGATTCATTCACTTGGAACATCTGGGTCTTATCCCAGACACAGCTCAAGCCAGAGTTTTTCTTCCCTAGCAGAAAGTATATTGGAGTGTCCTGACTCTCTCTCTGTCTGGGGCTAATGGTAGCCTCCTTCAAGACATTAATATTTGTCCAGTTTTACCTCCCTCAATTGACCAGAAAGAAAATCAGATGGTCCCACCCCTCTGTACGATTTTTTGGTAGTTGACAATACAACCTAACAGTCTCCAAATTCCTGTCCCTCAATAGACTTCAAGAAATAGGTTTTATGATAAGTACAAAAACTATATACAGTGGGTACAGAAAGTATTCAGACCCCCTTACATTTTTCACTCTTTGTTATATTGCAGCCATTTGCTAAAATCATTTAAGTTCATTTTTTTCCTCATTAATGTACACACAGCACCCTGTATTGACAGAAAAACACAGAATTGTTGAAATTTTTGCAGATTTATTAAAAAAGAAAAACTGAAATATCACATGGTCCTAAGTATTCAGACCCTTTGCTGTGACACTCATATTTAATTCAGGTGCTGTCCATTTCTTCTGATCATCCTTGAGATGGTTCTACACCTTCATTTGAGTCCAGCTGTGTTTGATTATACTGATTGGACTTGATTAGCAAAGCCACACACCTGTCTATATAACACCTTACAGCTCACAGTGCATGTCAGAGCAAATGAGAATCATGAGGTCAAAGGAACTGCCTGAAGAGCTCAGAGACAGAATTGTGGCAAGGCACAGATCTGGCCAAGGTTACAAAAAAAATTCTGCTGCACTTAAGGATCCTAAGAGCACAGTGGCCTCCATAATCCTTAAATGGAAGATGTTTGGGACTACCAGAACCCTTCCTAGAGATGGGCGTCCGGCCAAACTGAGCTATCGGGGTAGAAGAGCCTTGGTGAGAGAGGTAAAGAAGAACCCAAAGATCACTGTGGCTGAGCTCTAGAGATGCAGTCAGGAGATGGGAGAAAGTTGTAGAAATTCAACCATCACTGCAGCCCTCCACCAGTCTGGGCTTTATGGCAGGGTGGCCCGACAGAAGCCTCTCCTCAGTGCAAGACGCATGAAAGCCCGCATGGAGTTTGCTAAAAAAAACACCTGAAGGATGGTGAGAAATAAGATTCTCTGGTCTGATGAGACCAAGATAGAACTTTTTGGCCTTAATTCTAAGCGGTATGTGTGGAGAAAACCAGGCACTGCTCATCACCTGTCCAATACAGTCCCAACAGTGAAGCATGGTGGTGGCAGCATCATGCTGTGGGGGTGTTTTTCAGCTGCAGGGACAGGATGACTGGTTGCAATCGAGGGAAAGATGAATGCGGCCAAGTACAGGGATATCCTGGACGAAAACCTTCTCCAGAGTGCTCAGGACCTCAGACTGGCCTGAAGGTTTACCTTCCAACAAGACAATGACCCTAAGCATACAGCTAAAATAACGAAGGCGTGGCTTCACAACAACTCCGTGACTGTTCTTGAATGGTCCAGCCAGAGCCCTGACTTAAACCCAATTGAGCATCTCTGGAGAGACCTAAAAATGGCTGTCCACCAACGTTTACCATCCAACCTGACAGAACTAGAGAGGATCTGCAAGGAGGAATGGCAGAGGATCCCCAAATCCAGGTGTGAAAAACTTGTTGCATCTTTCCCAAAAAGACTCCTGGCTGTATTAGATCAAAAGGGTGCAAATACTAAATACTGAGCAAAGGGTCTGAATACTTGGGACCATGTGATATTTCAGTTTTTATTTTTATTTTTTAAATCTGCAAAAATGTCAACAATTCTGTGTTTTTCTGTCAATATGGGGTGCTGTGTGTACATTGAGGAAAAAAATGAACTTCCTGTATATACTCGAGTATAAGCCGAGTTTTTCAGCACATTTTTTTGTGCCTGATCTCCCGGACTTTGGGGACCCGGTACCGGCCGGCCGTAGATCCCCTAGACCCCAATCTTGGCACACATGTAGCCTCACTCTTTCTCTACAAGTGTGCAAAGTTTTTTGTCTGGGGGACCTATGGTCAGGGAGCACCGATTTTTCAAAACCGGGCACCCCTTCCATAGACTCCCATGTTAAACGTCAGTCTAGTCATGGGCACAGTGGGGCATGGACACAGTGAAGCATGGGCACAGTGAGGCATGCACATGGACACAGTGAGGCATGCAGATGGACACCCTAGGCTTATACTCGAGTCAATACGTTTTTCCATTTTTTTTGTGGTAAAATGAGGTGCCTCGGCTTATATTCGGGTCGGCTTATACTCGCGTATATACGGTAAATGATTTTAGTAAATGGCTGCAATATAACAAAGAGTGAAAAATTTAAGGGGGGGTCTGAATACTTTCCGTACCCACTGCATATGTATATGCGTGCGTGCGTGTGTGTGTGTATGTATGTATGTATGTGTGTGTGTGTGTGTGTGTGTGTATGTATATGTATATATATATATATATATATATAGTGTGTATGTATGTATGTGTGTATATATATATATATATATATATATATATATATATATATATATATATATTTTGTAAATCCCCAAGGCCTATTGGAGAGACTGATTAATCACACTCCTGGATCGACCTAGGGGCCAAGAATTCTCCTCATGACTGATTGTATTGGTACTGAGCTTTCAAGTACGCAGTCTATGAAACATTGTGGAGCATTGCCTTTATTGAAGATGATCTGTCTTAGGTTTTTATTGTGTAAAGATCAATTTTCATATTCAATGGGTTTTCCACTTTTTTTTAATAAAAAAAAAAAACAACTTCAGCTGAAATGGACACTTTTTTCATTCTTCCAATCAAGCACTGCTCTGACAGCCTACTTTTAGAAGTTATTTTTCTGCTGTCTAAGGAGAGAGTCATCATCGTTCCAACAGTAGAAGGCAATAACACCATCTCTAGATGACATTATGACTTTGAAAATGGAGTTCTCCTTTGGAATTTAATATGAACATTTTTATTGAAGAATCTCATTGTTTGCCTCATGGGTTGAGCTAAATATTTTATTTTAAAGATAAACATAAATGTAAGGAAATTGTAGTTCTTTTGAATATTTTATCTTTCCACTCAGCAACATTAATCTGCATTAGGTCAATAAAAACAGGTAGCATCTCGGTGAGCTGGGCGCACTAAGGGCTGTGTGTAGCTTTAACAATGCTCTTTCTGTTATGCCAATATTCAGAAATCGTTTTTCACATTTGTATAAAGTACCCCCCTTTCTCTTAGCCTACGGGGAAAAAAAGGAAAATAAATTCTAGAATAAAATTGGAGCTAGTGAATTTGTAGACTTCTGCTTTCTCTCGCATACAAAACAAAGTAGAGACAGCCTGTTAAATAAAACATTGCTTGTGGGGAGAGATACCAATCTGCATATTTCAAATGGATGGCACTTGACACAAAATAGTTATACGGAAAATTGTTCATCCCACATTAACGTGCTGTGGACAGGCTGCTGCTTGCATGCTAATACTCCTGTTGTGCTGAATCAGCAATTTAACCCTGTGTTCTTGGCTCCTCACTGGATAAATGCTTGACAAGGGAACTCTGGCAAGGAGCAATACAATATACTGCAGATGCCTGTACGTTGCTACGCTGTGGTTTCTTGCTCTTCCTAATCTTTTTAAAATGTACTTGTATTTATTTTAAACTGCCAATTTGTGAACTTAGTTGTCACTTGCACAAAGTGGAAAAAGTTATTTCCCAGTTGTACGGTGCAAGACTCAGGATCTTGGCCTTAGACTATGGTTTAAATGTAGCTACCTTCAAGTGACTGGACACTGGTATAAGAGAGAGCTGCAGGGGCATCCCCTATATAACCCCTCCCACTCCTAGCTAGCCTCAGTTGTTTGCTCATGTTTTTAGGTGATGGGACCTCTTCTTTCTCAAATCAAGTTTATTTTTTTTATTGATATTTGCTTAACCACTTAAGCCTCGGACCAATACGCAGCATAAAGATCAGGCCCCTTTTTGCGATTCGGCACTGCGTCGCTTTAACTAACAATTGCGCGGTCGTGCGACGTGGCTCCCAAACAAAATTGACGTCCTTTTTTTCCCACAAATAGAGCTTTCTTTTGGTGGTATTTGATCACCTCTGCGGTTTTTATTTTTTGCGCTATAAACAAAAATAGAGCGACAATTTGGAAAAAAATTCAATATTTTTTACTTTTTGCTATAATAAATATCCCCCAAAAATATATATAATTTTTTTTTTCCTCAGTTAAGGCCGATACGTATTCTTCTACATATTTTTGGTAAAAAAAAAACGCAATCTGCGTTTATTGATTGGTTTGCGCAAAAGTTATAGCTTTTACAAAATAGGAGGTAGTTTTATAGCTTTTTTTTTTTTTTCTACTAGTAATGGCGGCGATCAGCGAGTTTTTTCGTGACTGCGACATTATGGCGGACACATCGGACACTTTTGACACATTTTTGGGACCATTGTCATTTATACAGCGATCAGTGCAATAAAAATGCACTGGTTACTGTAAAAATGACACTGGCAGTGAAGGGGTTAACCACCAGGGGCGCTGAACGGGTTAAGTGTGCCTAGGGGAGTGATTACTGTGTGGGGGCGTGGCTACGAGTGACACGTGACCGATCTCCGCTCTGATTATAGAAAAGTGAAAAAACTGCACTGAAACCTGAGAACACTCAAGCCGCCAGCACTCAAACAAACAAAAGTATAAAGCATATATAAACAATTAGTGCGGCGCTGAAAAATTTATGTTGCTGCCGATGAGCAGCAAAACAGAACAAATGATAAATTATAAGTGAGTGTTACCAAAAAGGGGTAACTCCTAGGCTTAACACCCACTATGGGCTAGTGTGTGAACAAACAAACAGCCGTCCATAAGTGAATTATCTCAGATGAACGGCCCAGACCGTGAGACTGTCCTTCATGTGAAAAAATGTAAGTGTGGCCCATATGGACTGCACACACCTATAAAAATGGTGAGAGCAGAAAAAACACAAATACAAAATAAATATAAAGAAGTCCAAACAACATGCGCAAAATTCAATGGGTGTCTTCTCATGGAGGAATCACAACCACAATGTTGACTGTTAGAAGAACCACAATGTTGATGGTTGAAACTCACAACACACGATACAAACAATAAGGTTGGGTACTCTTAACACAAATGGTGGACCCACTTGTCATACGACAGTGGGTCAATGAGGCGTGATGGTCTCAGTGACCAGGACCGATGGAGCAGGATGCCGTGGGTTTCTCTTAGGCCGTCTGGGCAGGATGGTTCGATGCACAGATCGCAGGGTGCAACTCCTCCGGCACACAGGGTCCCAGATTATCCACGAGAGATAGAAGGGTGAAACAAAAAGGAGAACACTCCCAATGGTGCAGGTCAACAAAACCAGGTAAGGGTTTGAGTAAAACTTGTCTTACAATCATTAGACAAAAGTATAAAAAGTGATCACAGAGAAGATTAAAAAAAGCAATGTGGGGTGCAACATAGGCACGGCCGACGCGTTTCGACTTCAAAGTCTTCCACAGGGGCATATTATGCGTTTCGACTTTGAAGTCGAAACGCGTCGGACTTGCCTATGTTGCACCCCCCATTGCTTTTTTTTAATCTTCTCTGTGATCACTTTTTATACTTTTGTCTAATGATTGTAAGACAAATTTTACTCAAATAAACCCTTACCTGGTTTTATTGACCTGCACCATTGGGAGTGTTCTCCTTTTTGTTTTACCCTTCTATCTCTCGTGGATCATCTGGGACCCCGTGTGCCGGAGGAGTTGCACCCTGCGATCTGTGCATCGAACCATCCTGCCCAGACGGCTTGAGATACCCACGGCATCCTGCTCCATCGGTCCTGGTCACTGAGACCATCACGCCTCATTGACCCACTGTCGTATGACAGATGGGTCCACCATTTGTGGTAAGAGTACCCAACCTTATTGTTTGTATCGTGTGTTGCGAGTTTCAACCATCAACATTGTGGTTCTTCCATCAGTCAACATTGTGGTTGCGATTCCTCAATGAGAAGACTCCCATTAAATTTTGCACACGTTGTTTGGACTTCTTTATATTTATTTTGTATTTTGTGTTTTTTCTGCACTCACAATTTTTATAGGTGTGTGCAGTCCATATGGGCCACACTTCCATTTTTTCACATGAAGGACAGTCTCATGGTCTGGGCCGTTCATCTGAGATAATTCACTTATGGACTGCTGTTTGTTCACACACTAGCCCATAGTGGGTGTTTAGCCTAGGAGTTACCCCTTTTTGGTAACACTCACTTATAATTTCTCATTTATGTTCTCCACTCTGATTACACAGAGCAGAGATCAGTGACATTGTCAGTAGGGGAGCGGGGAGATGTTGTGTTTACACTAACATCTCCCCCCCTCCGTGAGACGATCGCGGGGATCCCTGCGGCGATCGAGCCCGCGGGACCCGCGGTCCGACTCACGGGGAAGGCAGGGGGGTCGCGAGCGCGCCGCCGTCGGCCCGCGCGACGTCGGGCAGTTAAAGGGGACGTACAGGTACGTGATTGTGCCTGTACGAGCCATTCTGCCGACGTATATATACAGTGGCTGGTCCTTAAGTGGTTAAACAGCATACAACATATATACATAACCAATGTGCCTATTAACAGCAATATATACTGTATATTTTATTAAAGAAAACATTTTTTTTATATTTAATAACTCACTAGATTCATGACCCCTGATGATGTAAGACATTGCTGATGAAACGTGTTGGATAGTGCATGACACGTCACTTCCGCCATCTCTCTGGAACGCGATCAAATTCGCTTTTACTTGATTGGAGACATCTGGTGGTGGTGCACGGACTTTACATAATTGTTTTTTGGCCCAGAACTAGGTTGTTCTATGTGTTTATTTTAATATTGGGAGCGCAGTATGATATATATATATATATATATATATATATATATATATATATATATATATATATATGCATGCATGCATACATGCAAACATACATACAGTGGGGAAAATAATTATTTGATCCCCTGCCGATTTTGTGAGTTTGCCCACTTACAAAGAAATTAAGGGTCTATAATTGTTATCATAGGTGTATTTTAAATAATAGAGACAGAATATCAACCAAAAATCCTGAAAAAACACATGATACAAATGTTATAAATTGAGTTGCAGTTCAGTGAGTAAAATAAGTATTTGATCTCCAAGCAAAACATGACTTGGTACTTGGTAGAGAAACCCTTGTTGGCAAGCACAGAGGTAAGGCATTTCTTGTAGTCAGTGACCAGGTTTGCACACATCTCAGGAGGGATCTTGGTCCACTCTTCTTTACAGATCTTCTCTAAATCCTTAAGGTTTCTTGGCTATCTCTTGGCAACTCAAAGTTTCAGCTCCCTCCATAAATTTTCTATAGGATTAAGGTCTGGAGACTGACTAGGCCACTCCATGACCTTAATGTGCTACTTCTGTTGCCTAGGTGGTATGTTTTGTCTCATTGTGTCATGCTGGAAGACCTGTTCATGTCCCATCTTCAGCGTTCTGGCTGAGGGAAGAAGGTTTTCAAGATTTTATAATACATGGCCCTGTCCATTGGCCCCTCATTGCAGCAAAGCCGGCCTGTACCTTTAGTAGAAAAGCTGCCCCAAAGCATGTTTCCACCTCCGTGCTTGACTGTAGGGATCGTGTTCTTGGGGTCATAGTCAGCATTTTTCTTCCTCCAAACACAGCGAGCCAAGCTAATGCCAAAGAGCTCAATTTCGGTCTCCTCTGACCACAGCACTTTCTCCCAATCCTTCTCTGAATCATTTAGATGTTCTTTAGCATGACTGTACATGTGCCTTCTTGAGAGGGGAACTCGCCGTGTTTGGAGAAAGAAAATTGCTGACTATGACCTTAAGAACACCATCCTTACAATCAACCACGGAGGTGGAAACACTATGCTTTGGGGTTGTTTCTCTGCTAAAAGTACAGACCAATTTTGCCACATTGAAGGGCCAATGGACAGGGCCATGTATTGTAAAATCTTGGATGAGAATCCTCTTCCCTCAGCCAGAACACTGAAGATGGGTTCAGGATGGGTCTTCCAACATGACCATGACCCATAAACAACCGCCAAGGCAACAAAGGAGTGGCTCAAGAAAAAGCACATTAAGGTCATGGAGTGGCCTAGCCAGTCTCCAGACCTTAATCCTATAGAAAATGCATGGAAGGAGCTGAAACTTTGAGTTGCCAAGCGACTGCCAAGAAATCTTAAGGATTTAGAGAAGACTTGTAAAACAGAGTGGACCAAAAACCCTCCTGAGAAGTGTGCAAGCCTCGTCACCAACTACAAGAAACTTCTTACCTCTGTGCTTGCCAACAAGTGTTTCTCCACCAAGTACTAAGTCATGTTTTGCTTGGGGATCAAATTCTTATTTTACTCACTACAACTCAATTTGTAACATTTGTATAATGTTTTTTTTTCTGGATTTTGGTTAACATTCTGTCTCGATCATTTAAAATACACCTATGATAAAAAATGATAGACCCTTCATTTCTTTGTAAATGGGCAAACTTACAAAATCTGCAGGGGATCAAATAATTATTACTCTTTCGTCCATGGACCGACACAGCTTCTCTATTGACAAAGTGGGTATTATCCGTTAATTAGGAGTGACTAGGCAGAAAAACTTGTAAAAAAGTGTTGCATCACACCTTCTACAGTACCGCCCAGGGGGCGGACCCTCTGGGTATACCCTCTCAGTCTGCACATCGCAGATCAGTTTTTTTCTGTCTAGCAAGGAGTAGGACATGGCTCCCTTCGGGCTCATTGGTCCGGGGAAAAAAGATATATATATTTTTATTTTTTTGCTACATTTGTTGTTTCCTGCGATCTTCGATCAACTGCCGACTGGGTGACAGGCTGGATCCTCGATCCTTGTAGTCTCCCCAGTTTCGGCCATCGAGCGTGTGCCGACCCTAGCTACGCGCTGGGTTTTCCACGACATGCCCGTCGCTCCACGGGTGGCCGGTGAGCCTACGCTCCAAGGCTTGCATCGGACCGCTCAGCTTCGGCTGACCTTACGGCCGAGTCGCAGCAGCCTGTCCGGTGAGCGTCATGCTCCAGGGCATACATATGATCGTCCCTTCTGGGTCCAATCACAGCATGCCTGGCCAACAGTCACCTTCCGTGCGCGGACGATGATCTGTTTGGAATGTCTTCCAGCAGAATACATGCAGGATAGGTAAGTAAAACTCCCCTGCCTCGGCTGGGTGATTTAGCTGGACATTCCTGGAGAGATCAAGTAAGTGGTTGTGGCCCCTTTCTTCCCTCTCTCCCTGCCTTTCCCTCCTCCCTGGGCTTCTAGCTAAAGGTTGCTGGGTGCTGGGGGTCACCTAGGGGGTCCCACTGGAGCGGGGCTGGCTGTAACTAACATTTAAAAGAAATGTCATTTTTGCTTACCTGTGTTTCTGTGTCTCCATGCTGTCGGCGGCCATTTTGAGGTGGTCCATGCCAAGTTTGGCCTCTTGTAACTGCCTGGCGGCCATCTTCCTGTAGTTCGGCCACACCCACTGGCCCCTATCAGGTGATCGGCGGCCATGTTTGTCCACCCTGTATGCAGATATTGCCGTTCGGCGGCCATCTTTTTTGTGGGCTATGGCTGCCTGACCTCTATCTTCTGTCGGCGGCCATTTTCTTAGAGCCCACATTATCTTCCATACAGACGGTTTTGGCAACCATTTTGCGAGAGCCTCCGGCCTCTAGGGTGCATTACACTGGCGCGAAAATTCACACAGGAAGTGCTGATAAAAGAAGCAGACTGACACAGCAGCAAGGGGACAGCATCATAGGCGCAGCATAGCAGTACCTATCCAGGGTGGTGAGTCCTCTGGGTGACCCAGCATCTCTGCAGCGCAGGAGGGTGGCCTATTGATATCTTGCCTGGAGCCCTGTGAGTGTCAGCGTGTGGTCAGCATGGCATCTGAGCCAGATGTCTTCTCCCCTGAAACACCAGATTTAGCAGCTGGTGTCCCTGAGGTGTCTATGGACGCTATGTCGGCAATCCTAGAGGCGTTTGCTGCCAGGGTGGAAGCAGCACACGGGAATACAGGGGGTAGTAAACGCCCCATCCCCTGCAAGCTTCTGGGGATAATTCTGGTGCAGAACCAGGTCCAGCTATGGCTCGGGGCCCAGATTCTGACGCACCAGAGACTGCAGACCGTGACCGGACAGTGAGAATGACTCAAAGTCCAGGTCAGTACGCGAGACGGCTTTGGTATCTGACCTTATTACTGCAGTGCGGGATATGCTAAAATTGGAAAATACTGCAGAAGCAGCAGAGACTCCGGTCCACTTGGGTTTCATAGACCTGCCCGCACTGCTAAGGTGTTCCCTTGTGTGTCTTTTGATAAACTCTTATACAAGGAATGGGAGAACCCACTGAGGGTCTTTACAGCCCCAAAGAGGTTTGCGGTACGGTACCCCTTTTGAGGAGAGTTTTCTGAAGAAATGGACCTCTCCCCCCTATAGTGGACCCTCCGGTGTCCAGACTTAATAGAGCCACCACAATTCCTGTAGAAGGGGCTCCTGTTTTCTAGGACCCTGTGGATAAGAAGGCTGAAGCACTCGCTTGCTACCTATACTCAGTGGTAGGCTCGGCAGTACGCCCGCCATTGGCGGGGGCCCTAGTGTCTCACACACTTACTGAATGGGCAAGATTGCTACTCCAGGGGTTAAGGAGCGAGATGCTCCTCCTGATGAGATAACATTGGCCGACCTGTTGGTCCAGGGCCTTAGGTTTGTCTGCGAGTCAGACATGAATACTATTCCCCTGCTGTCTAAAACTTCGGTTTATGCAGTAGCAATACGCCACCTGATCTGGCTAAAAGGCTGGTCTGCGGACCAGACTTCCAAGAAAGCCCTGTTGGATCTGCCTTTTAAGGGCGACAGACTTTTTGGGGCTTCTCTGGATGACATCATCAAGGATGCCACAGGAAGTAAAAGCACTTTGCTTCCCCAAATTAGCAAGGGTAAGGGGCCACGCCAAGGGCAAGGGCCCTCCTTTACTGCACACAAGTGGTTTTTTCGTCCCCCTAGGGCGACAGGGAAAAGACCCCAGGCCGATAAAGCGCCTGCCCAAGGACAAAAGCGTCCCTGGTCCCGCATACCCAATAAGCCTGCGGACAAATTTGCGTCCGCATGAAGGTCCACCCCCACCCAGCTCTCGGGTGGGGAGACGTCTTCGCAAATTCGCGACTCAGTGGACAGCACTAATCTCCGACAGGTGTGTTTGCGAAGTAATCTCCTCAGGCTACAAGATAGTTTCTCTCTTGTCCACCGGACAGATTCAACACCTCCAATCTCCAGCTACTACCGACCCGTCGGGAGGCCCTGTATGGGGCGGTCCAGGGTCTACTGGAACGCGGGGTAGTTATTCCAGTTCCAGAACTGGAACGGGGTTTTTACTCAAATCTGTTCATTGTGCCGAAGAAGGAGGGGGTTCGTCCAAGCTTGGATCTCAGAGCCCTCAATTGCTTTGTGAAGGTACAAAGTTTTCGGATGGAGTCGGTTCGATCTGTAGTCACGGCTCTCCATCCGGGGGACTTTCTGGCCTCCTTGGACATCAAGGACGCATACCTGCATGTCCCCATATACTCCAGACACCAGAGGTTTCTGCGATTTGCTATCGGGAAGAACCACTACCAGTTTGTGGCCCTCCCGTTTGGCCTTGCCTCAGCACCCAGGACGTTCACCAAGGTGCTCGCTCCGATTCTGGCACTTCTAAGACAGCGGGGTATCGCTATCACAGGTTACTTGGACGACCTTCTGCTGAAGGGCCCTTCAAGCTCAGAATTAGAGGTAAGCGTGTCCATTACCTGTCAGACTCTTCGAGACTGTGGTTGGATACTAAACACGCAAAAGTCAGTATTGGTGCCCACTCAACGCCTAGTGTACCTGGGGTTGATTCTGGATTCCTCAGAGGCAAAGGTATTCCTCCCTGTGGAGAAGTTGCAGACCCTCCGGGCTGCAGTACGGCAGCTGACTTCCAGGAATTGGTCGTCACTCCGTTTTTGCATGCGAGTGTTGGGCCTCATGGTAGCCTCCTTCGAGGCGGTCCCATATGCTCAATACCACACTCGAGTGTTACAGAGGGAAGTTCTGTCCAGATGGAACAGATGCCCTTCATCTCTGGATTATCAAATCCGAGTGAGCCACCTAGTCAGGAGATCCCTGGTATGGTGGCTGACAGCACCGGCTCTAATGGCCGGGAAGTCATTTCTTCCGGTTTACTGGATAGTGATCACGACGGACGCCAGCCTTACAGGTTGGGGGGGAGTCTGGGGTGTCCAGTCGGCGCAAGGTCGCTGGACCCCAGAGGAAGCCCTCCTGCCGATCAATGTCCTGGAGATCCGGGCGATCAAGCTGTGCCTCTTCAAATGGTCTCAGAGACTGCAAGGGCGTCCAGTCAGGATCCAGTCAGACAACGCCACAGCAGTGGCATATGTCAATCATCAAGGAGGAACAAGAAGCTCAGCTGCAGCATCGGAGATCGCTCGCATCCTGAAGTGGGCAGAGAGGAGCGTACCGGCACTGTCGGCCGTGTACATTCCGGGTGTGGAAAACTGGCAGGCGGACTACCTGAGCCGCCAGATGCTGGACCAGGGAGAATGGTCCTTACACCCGGAGGTGTTCCAACTCCTCTGCCAAAGATGGGGCACACCAGACGTAGATCTTCTGGCTTCCCGACTCAATCGGAAGGTATTGAGGTTTGTGGCCCGGTCAAGAGACCCATGGGCAGACGCAACGGACGCGTTGGTAGCATCGTGGGGCCAGTATCGGCTAATCTATGCCTTCCCTCCCTTAAGGCTTCTTCCTCTTCTGCTCCGCAGAGTGGAGGCAGAGGGAATTCCAATGATCCTAATCGCTCCAGATTGGCCTCAGCGTCCTTGGTACGCCGATCTAGTACGTCTGGTAGCAGACGTCCCCTGGCGCCTACCACTACGGAAGGACCTGCTGTCGCAAGGTCCCATATTCCATCCTGCTTTACAGTCATTGGCTTTAACGGCATGGCTGTTGAGAACCAGGTACTGAGAGACCGGGGCCTGTCAGACTCAGTAATTTCTACTATGAGAAGTGCTCGGAAACCGTCCTCTAGGAAGGTCTATCACCGCACTTGGAGGGCCTACATCTCCATGTGTGAGGAAATGAAATGGCATCCGCGTACCTATTTGGTTTCCAGAATCCTGCTGTTTTTACAGCATGGGGTAGACCAAAGGCTTGCCCTAAGTACGAGTAAGGGACAGATATCTGCCCTGGCTGTCTTTTTTCAGCGACCCCTGGCGACTCACTCTCTCGTGAGTACATTTGTGCAGGGGGTTCGACATGTGGCCCCTCCGGTCCGCCCCCCGTTACCTCCGTGGGACTTGAACCTGGTCCTCTCGGTGCTTCAGAAGGCACCGTTTGAGAATATTAGAGATATTCCCCTGTTGACACTTTCTCAGAAGGTGGTCTTTTTGGTGGCTGTTACGTCAGTTAGACGAGTCTCTGAGCTGGCAGCCTTGTCCTGCAAGGCTCCCTATTTGATTTTCCACAAGGATAAGGTGGTGCTGCGGCCGCAGCCTTCCTTTCTTCCGAAGGTCGTTTCGGCTTTTCATCTCAACGAAGACATTGTACTTCCATCCTTGTGTCCTCAGCCGTCGAATCCTAAGGAGTCGGCGTTGCATTCCTTGGACGTTGTCCGAGCTTTGAGAGTATACATATCTGCTACTTCCCTGTTCCGGAAGTCAGACTCACTGTTTGTTTCGGTGGCTGGTCCCAAGAAGGGCAAAGCAGTCTCATCGGCCACCATCTCTAGGTGGATCCGACAGATAGTAATCCAGGCTTACGCCTTAAAGGGTCAGGCGCCCCCCTTTCCTGTCACGGCGCATTCGACCAGGGCAATAGGTGCCTCTTGGGCTTTCCGACATCAAGCGTCTGTTTCCCAACTATGTAAAGCGGCGACTTGGTCGTCCGCTCACACTTTCACAAAATTCTACAAAGTTGATGTAGGTGCATCTTCGGATGCCTCTTTCGGCCGCAAGGTTTTGCAGGCGGCTGTTTAGAGTTGCAACTCCTCCGTTGGAGGAGTGCTGTTTTGTGTTTTGGGGTGAAGTTTGTTTTTATGCTGTTACCACCCCTCGTTTTTTTCTCTGACACTGCTTTGGGACGTCCCACTTTGTCAATAGAGAAGCTGTGTCGGTCCATGGACGAAAGAGTAAATAGGATTTTTTACTCACCGTAAAATCCTTTTCTCTGAGTCCATGGACCGACACAGCACCCACCCCTCCTTTTAAGTTTGTACTGCTTTTTGACGAACTGATCTGCGATGTGCAGACTGAGAGGGTATACCCAGAGGGTCCGCCCCCTGGGCGGTACTGTAGAAGGTGTGATGCAACACTTTTTACAAGTTTTTCTGCCTAGTCACTCCTAATTAACGGATAATACCCACTTTGTCAATAGAGAAGCTGTGTCGGTCCATGGACTCAGAGAAAAGGATTTTACGGTGAGTAAAAAATCCTATTTTTCCCCACTGTGTATATAAATAGAATTTTTTTTTTTTTTTTTTTCTGTTCATGTTCTAGACTTTGTTTGGGTCTCACCGTGAGCTGCTCTTTTGTATTTGTACTATTTCACTTTATAACAGAACTTATGTACTATTGATCCAGAGTGCGCTGGTTTAAGGGTTCATAACCAATTTTTTTATCACAGCTGAGTTTCCCTGTCCTTCTAAATAATTGGATCAGGATGTGGCGCCTTTGGTCAAAAAGTTCATCCAAATTTGTCATTGCAACCTTTGATGCTGTACACTCCAGTTTATCTTTAGAGCAGCCAGAGTCTTCACTCCCCAAGGTCTCCCGCAAGGACTCCTTACAATTACCCAGTTATATGGTGACTGGCCTCACTTTGGACAGCTATTCATTATAGTGTTTTGCTCAATAGTAACCATGTTCTGTTGGGTTTAAAAGTTCAGCATGAAATCGGCCACATTGGTTATTCATCCTTCTGGGAGATTTTCTGGCTTTAGTAGACTATTCGGGATGCTTACTTGCACAATCCTTTCTTTCTTCCTCAACGCTGTTCACGATTTACTCTAGGTGATCCGAATTACCAATTTGTCACCCTTACCTTTTTGGCCTATCCTTTGCTCACTGGATTTTCATCAAGGTCCCAGTCTTCGTTTTGCTCTGTTGCCAGGACATGCATGTTGTGAGCTACCAGGACCATCTTCTGCTAAAGGATCAGTCCTCCCTTTTGCCTATTGGCCAAGGTCCAGTGAACAATGCAGGCTCTACAGAGTTGCACTGCTCAAAGGTTAATTGTGCTTGATCCTCTCAGGCAGAATGATACATTCCAGCCTCCTCCACGATCCACGTCGTAGGCAAGGAAAATTGGCAGGCAGACTTTGTCTTTCACCAGATTCTGAGGGGGGCACTCTCCATCTGTATGTATTTCAGACTCTGTCACAGACTGAGGGCTTTCAGATGTGGTGTCCAGGTTAGAGGAAAAAAAATGGACTGGTTTCCAGGGACCTTCAGGCATGCCACTGGAGAAACTCAGTGATTCTCATCACGCTGAACTGGCCCAGGAGGATGCTGTTTTTGGACCTACTTAGACTCCTGGCAAACTCTGTGCAGCAGTTTGGATCATCCATACCTTCAGGCCCAAGGACCAAACACCATCCTGCTGCTCAATCGCTGACTTTACCTGCTTGGCTGTTGAGGCACAGATTCTAGTGGCCAGGGGTTTATATTTTGCTAGTTGCATGTAGCCACACACAGAACAGATGGCTGCAGTTAGGGACAGAAGTCTGAGCCTGGATGCAGTCAGCTGCGTTCAGGCTCGGACATTTTGTCCCTAACCACAGTTGACTGCTCTGTGTGCGGCTGCATGTGAACCCGTGGTCAATGTCCGAGACAAGAAGTAATTTCTGCTAGGGGGCAGCAGTACTAGCTTTTGATGCCAAAGGTGTGCTTGCTTTTTTGTTGAATAAATGATTGAAAAGGCATTTTATTTCCTTCTGTTCTTGTTCAGTTATATCACATTTTATTTGTCTGCACTGTTTGAAGAAAGAGCTAAAGTTTGCCTAAAAAAGAAAACAAGTACCATGGGGTGTACTTTCACATGAAAATATTATAGGCTTTATTTCTCACGTGTGTTTGTGATCAAAGGTATGGAGACACCCGTTCTAAATTAACTTTAGGTGTCTCCAGTAAAGCATTCTAGTACAAACTAAAATGACCTGCACAAAGCTATAACGTCAGCACTACTAAACAACTTTGGTATATATTGGAACATGAATTGTGTGCCAGTACTTTTTCCAACATTAGTATCTGATCTCACAAATCATCTTTTGGTTGAATGGGCACAAATTTCTGCAGCCCAAAATCATGGAATTGTTTCTAAATGTCCAACAAGGTTATATTGGTGTGATGTCTATCTATCCACATACATGGCCATATACTGTAATTTCTGAAGTTTTGAGAGCTCTGCTGTTTTTAAGTTCTCTGTAGTGGCTGCCATGTTGTGAAGTATGACATGGCTATGATGGACCTGGCCTATAGTTGAGGCAGCAAGCTAAGGAGTTACTTGTGCATAAGGGAAGAAGACATTTATTTATTAACCCAACTCTCATTGACCTATAGCAGGGGTAGTCTTTCTGTGAGACCCAGATATTGACTGCGCATAGATGAGACTGTATTAAAACTAGCGATGCACCGAAGTTTCGGCCACCGAAACATATCGGCCGAAAATGGCTCTTTCGGCAAAAAGCCGAAAGAGAAAATAGGCCGAAAATGGGGCGGGGCTCCGCCCCTGGTGCTGCCCATTACGGGGGTGTCGTTGTGGGAGAGGAGAGCCGCTGCCGCCTGGTGATTAGAGCGCCGGGAACATAACGGTGTTCATTTCAATAGCTGTGTGTTCCCTGCGGTGCACATACAGCCCCTCCTCTTTTTCCGGGCACTTTGATAGACAGATCACCCATCCAATCCTGGGACGGGTGATCTGTCTATCAAAGTTCCTTGGACAAGGGGGGTGGGCTGTATGTGATGGCGTGCCGCGGGGAACACACAGCTATTGAAATGAAAGCCGTTATGTTCCCGGCGCTCTAATCCCCAAGCGGCAGCGGCTCTCCTCTCTCTTCCCCTGCACAGGCAGGCTGCACTGGGGACACAGGCAGGCTGCACTGGGGACACAGGCAGGCTGCACTGGGGACACAGGCAGGCTGCACTGGGGACACAGGCAGGCTGCACTGGGGACACAGGCAGGCTGCACTGGGGACACAGGCAGGCTGCACTGGGGACACAGGCAGGCAGGCTGCACTGGGGACACAGGCAGGCTGCACTGGGGACACAGGCAGGCTGCACTGGGGACACAGGCAGGCTGCACTGGGGACACAGGCAGGCAGGCTGCACTGGGGACACAGGCAGGCAGGCTGCACTGGGGACACAGGCAGGCTGGCTGCACTGGGGACACAGGCAGGCTGGCTGCACTGGGGACACAGGCAGGCTGGCTGCACTGGGGACACAGGCAGGCTGGCTGCACTGGGGACACAGGCAGGCTGGCTGCACTGGGGACACAGGCTGGCTGCATCTGACGGACACTGGTGAGGCTGCATTGATCTCCTGTACTGCGTCTGCAGTCTCTGACCATCTCCTGTACTGTATCCCCAGTCTCTGGCCATCTCTATGTATAAAAATATTTTTAACAGTCACTTTCGGTATCGGTGCTGTATCGGTTTCGGGATCAAAGAAGATTTATTTTCGGTATTGGTTTCGGCACCAAAAAACCCATTCGGTGCATCCCTAACATAATGGACACTTCCACAGAAAAGGAGCAAAGGCACTGATAATGCTTAGTATATGTGTATTCAGAAGGGTCATTCTTTTAAATATTTCTATGGTCTATATTACAACTGTGCTTAAAGTCATTGTTATTGTACACGATTTATAGTGTCAGCAGTTTGCCCAGCGCTTTACAACATGAGGGCAGACAGTACATTTACAAAAAAGATTCAATACAGGAGGAGTCAGAGGGCCCTGCTCGTTAGAGCTTACAATCTAAGAGGGAGGGTCAAGTGATACAGAATGTAATAACTGGGGGATGGGTTGATGGAGAAAATAAAATTATCGTTGTTAGGTGGGGGCAGGATAGGCTTCTTTGAAGCAAAGGTTTTCCAGGGATCGTCTAATGCCGCGTATACACGTTTTTCACGTCGTTAAAAATGCCATTTTCTCTTCTCGTCCATGGACCGACGCAGCTCTCATACTGATTACATGTGGGTATATGTCCCTGCTCGCAGGAGAAGACCTAGGCAGAATGTTAGAGGTTAAAACATTCTAGAACAAGCCAGAGCTGAACAGCCCCGCCCAGGGGGGCGGTCCCTCCGGACATTACCCTCCCACCTGCAGCTAACAGCCTCAGTTTTTTTTTTCCTGCCTAGCAGAAGGAGAAGACGTGGCTCTCAGGAGCCCGTCTCCTGGAAGATTTTACTTTTTGATTTGTATTCCTTTGGGAATTTTATTTTATTTTTGAGACCTTCAATCAACTGTCGGCTGGGCAACAGGTTGGGTACACTAGTATCCTCGTAGTCTTCCCTGTCCGACCATCGAGCGTGCTGATCCTTGCCTTGCGTGCGTGAGACTCAGTTCACGACATACCCCATGGCTCCAGGGGTGGCGAGGTTGCTTTCATGCTCCCGCGGTCCTCTCAAGATTGAACAGTACTTGACTGACTGTATCTCTCGCGGTGGACCGGGCCAACAGCTACGCAGTACGACTCTGTGATAGGTCTGTCTGAAACAAGCCAGTGGGTCCCTGAAAGGGACGGGTAAGTAGTCTCTCCTACTGCAGGTGAGTACATGCTGGCTGTGTTTCTGTGTGTGGGGGTTTCTCCCTGTCTCCCCCCTGTTATGCTGCTCTCTGCACCCTGTACTGGTGCTGTGCTGTGGGGTGCTTGGGGTTCACTCTGGCCTGGCTGGGCGCTCATGTCTGCATTTTTTTCTGGTGTGTGAGGTGATTATTGCGTGTGCCATTGGCGCTGTTTAAGGTGGTTATTGCGTGCGCCATTGGCGCGCATTAGAGCTTTGAATTTCGCGCTCGGCAGCCATCTTGGCGTTCAGTGGCGCAGTTATAGCTGCGGCTGGCCACCGCGCATTTATTTCTGGCGGCGGCGCGAATCCCCTCACAATCTCCTCACAGACTGAGCTGTCCTTAAGGGTTGGTGGGTCCTCCCGGGTATCCCCTCCTCAGCCTCAGCGTAGCCAGTGGGTGGACTTTATATTCACTGTATAGTGTATAAGGTCTCAGAGGGTGGCGTTTATGGAGTCTGATACACCTGCTCTCCACACTTGCCTGGGGCAACTGGCAGTGCTGCACAGTTAAACATGTTCATATGTTTCCTGCACCTGCGGTCCTTATGGACCAGTTGTCAGCAGTCCTGGAATCATTCCTGTCAGAATGGAAGCGGTGTGCGAGCAAAAGGAGCTATAAGCCCCCTCCCCCCCCCCCCCCACAAAAATCTTTAGTGAAGGAGTGCTCTGAGTCAGATATGGGCCTAGCTACTATGCTCAGGACCCTACCTCTGAATATTTAATGTTTATGAACAGGACATTCCCTTGTGAGGAAGACTCCAGTTCTGTGTCAGTGAATGACAGGGCGCTTGTAAGTGATCTCATTGATGTGAGAAACACTCTCAGGCTGGAATTGCTGTGACAAGCTTTTCTTTTACAGTTTCCTCACTGTTTTCCTCACGCTGCCTCAAGAGCAGCATGGATGAGGGAGGACTTTATTCATTTATGTCTCTAATCCCTGTGAGCCTTCTGTGTGATACCTGAGGTAACATTTCCCGCCATTTCCTGGGGAATGATTTGAGCTCTGACAGACACACGGTCTGAGGATCAGAGGTTACCTGTTACCTGCATGCTGCTTCAGCAGCACAGTCAAGCAGGTTGGAATGATACAGAGAAGATTATGCGCCATAATTTAAACTCATCCTGTACCTCTACACTGCATACATTCACAGTGTATGTATGTGTTATTGGTCTCTGTGTCTGCGTGGCTGTCCCCACGTTTCAGTGCCATACATGATATAAACGTACAAAATATGTTTATGCACGACTCCAGATACATTCACAGTATATGTATGTATTATACTCTCTGGGTTGGCGGGGGCTCCGGTGTCCTCCCGCACTCGGCTCTCTGCACAGTATAGACATGTTTATTGCACATATTATACATGTTTACAGTATGGGTATACTGTTTGCGTGGGGTTCCTCCGGGTACTCCGGTTTCCCCCACGCTCCAATGGAAATGCACAGCATAAACATGTGCAATATGTTGATTCACATGCTATCATTCCTACACGGTATCTGTGTGCTGTCTGCATGGAGTTCTTCCGAGTGTTCCGGTTTTCTCCCACGCGCTGACGGTATGTGCGCCTTTGGCCTTCTGCACAGTTAAACATGTTCAATGTTTATCACGCATGCTATAATACCTACACGGTATGTGTAGGCAGTGTGTGTGGTTTTCCTCCGGGTACTCCCGGTTCCCTCCCACACTCCATTGGTATGGGCGCTTCGGCGCTATGCACAGTCTAAATTTGTGCGATTGGATATCCACATACTAACATACCTACCCGGTATGTCTTCGCAGTCTGCGTGGGTTTCCGCCCACGCTACATGACATGCATGCCTTTGGTGCAATACACGATGTAAACATACACATTATGTTTATACACTAAATACATTCACAGTAGTTGTAGGTATTGCATTCTCTGAGTATGCGTGGGGTACTTCGATTCCTCCCACGTGCCAACGGTGTGCGCGCCTTCGGTGCTATGCACACATGAGCTTGTGCAAAGGGTTTAGCACACACACTAATACCTACACGGTATGCATATGCAGGCTGCGTGGGTTTCTGCCCATGCTACATGACATGAATGCCTTTGGTGCAATACACGGTGTAAACATACACATTATGTCTATACACTACACTAAATACATTTACAGTAGCTGTAGGTATTGCATTCTCTGAGTATGCGTGGGGTACTTCGGTTCCTCCCACGCGCCAACAGTGTGCGCGCCTTCGGTGCTATGCACACATGGGCTTGTGCAAAATGTTTAGCACACATACTATAATACCATACATGGTATGCGTATTAGAGGTCGACCGATATGGGTTTTTCTCTGGCCGATGCCGATATTTTGAAATTGGGGCGGCCGATGGCCGATATATGATGCCGATTTTTGTGGCCGATATTTTAGGCCGATTAAAAAAAAAAAAAAAAAAACCCTCACCCACTCTATTCCTTCCTGCTTACTCCTGTCACTCTAGCACACACTTGATGTCCTCAGTACAGATGGCACTGGTTTGGAACTGGCAGGTGGCACTGGTTTGGAACTGACAGATGGCACTGGCAGGTGGCACTATTGGAACTGACAGATGGCACTGGTTTGGAACTGACAGATGGCACTGGCATGTGGCACTGGCTGGCGGTACTGGTTTGGAACTGACAGATGGCTCTATTGGCACTGGCAGGTGGCACTGGTTTGGAACTGACAGATGGCACTGGTTTGGAACTGACAGATGGCACTGGCAGGTGGTACTGGTTCGGAACTGACAGATGGCACCGATTGGCAGCAGGGGGCACTGGTTTGGAACGGACAGATGGCACTAGTTTGGGACAGATGGCACTGATTGGCAGTGGCACTTGCAATTGGAACTGGGTGGCACTGGCGTGTGACACTGGCACTGGCTGGTGGCACTGACAGATGGCACTGATTGGCGGTGGCACTGACAGATGGCACTGATTGGCGGTGGCACTGACAGATGGCACCGATTGGCACTGGCTTGTGGCACTGACAGATGGCACTGGCTGGTGGCACTGATTGGTACTGGCTGGGGGCACTGACAGATGGCACTGGCTGTGGCACTGATAGATGGCACCGATTGGCGGTGGCACTGATTTGGGTGGCACTGACAGATGGCCCTGATTGACACTGGCTGGTGGCACTGACAGATGGCACCGATTGGCGGTGACACTGATTGACACTGGCTGGGGGCACTGACAGATGGCACTGGCTGGGGGCACTGACAGATGGCACTGGCTGGGGGCACTGACAGATGGCACTGGCTGGGGGCACTGACAGATGGCACTGGCTGGGAGCACTGATTTGGGTGACACTGATTGACACTGGCTGGTGGCACTGACAGATGGCACCGATTGGCGGTCACACTGATTGACACTGGCTGGTGGCACTGATTGACACTGGCTGGTGGCACTGACAGATGGCACTGGCTGGGGGCACTGACAGATGGCACTGGCTGGGGGCACTGACAGATGGCACTGGCTGGGGGCACTGACAGATGGCACTGGCTGGGGGCACTGACAGATGGCACTGGCTGGGGGCACTGATTTGGGTGACACTGATTGGCACTGGCTGGTGGCACTAACAGATGGCACCGATTGGCGGTGGCACTGATTGGCACTGGCTTGTGGCACTGACAGATGGCACTGGCTGGGGGCACTGACAGATGGCACTGGCTGGGGGCACTGACAGATGGCACTGGCTGGGGGCACTGACAGATGGCACTGGCTGGGGGCACTGACAGATGGCACTGGCTGGGGGCACTGGCTGGGGGCACTGGCTGGGGCACTGGCTGGGGGCACTGGCTTGGGCACTGACAGATGGCACTGGCTTGGGCACTGACAGATGGCACTGGCTTGGGCACTGACAGATGGCACTGGCTGGGGGCACTGACAGATGGCACTGGCTGGGGGCACTGACAGATGGCACTGGCTGGGGGCACTGATTTGGGTGGCACTGGCTGGGGGCACTGACAGATGGCACTGGCTGGGGGCACTGACAGATGGCACTGGCTGGGGGCACTGACAGATGGCACTGGCTTGGGGCACTGGCAGGTTTCACACTAAGCCGAGTGTAATGTGTGAAACTGACAGAGAGGAGAGAGAGAGAGCTGTTAGAATTGAGCTCGATGTGGGGGTGGGCGGGCCAGCAGCTAAATTACACCAGCCAATGATTGGGCTGCTTTAGACGTAGTGGCCCGCCCAGATACCATCCCATTGGCTGGTGTAATATCTGCTGGGTCCCGCCCACCCCCGACATCAAGCTGACACATCCTCTCTCTCTCCTCTTACTTTCAGTTTCACACACACACACACAGCACGGCG
Organism: Rana muscosa; assembly: GCA_029206835.1. NCBI lineage: Eukaryota > Metazoa > Chordata > Amphibia > Anura > Ranidae > Rana > Rana muscosa. The sequence goes on from CM055121.1 coordinate 413,397,682, forward strand.
CTTGATGCTGCTGAGTGTGGAGAAGTGTGGAGGAGGGAGGAGGAGGGGGGAGGAAGTGCAGCCAGTGAATAATATCGGCCAGTTTTGATATTAATCGGCCAAAGCCGATTTATCAAAAATGCCTAAATATCGGCCGATATATCGGCCAGCCGATATATCGGTCGACCTCTAATGCGTATGCAGTCTGCATGGGTTTCATCCGGGTGCTCAGGTTTCTCCCCTGCGTTCCAATGGTGTGCGCATTCTCAGCGCTATGCACAGTATAAACATGTGCAATTTGTTTATTCGCAGGCTAACATACCTACACAGTTGTGTACGCAATCTGCGTGGCTGGTTTACGTCCAGGCCCCGATGATGTGCGCGCCTTCGTCGCTGGCACAGTATATACACGTTTTTAATAGGTTTATCCACAAATACTAAACTACATACGCCGTATGTGGTGGTATTATGCTCTTTGTGGCTGGGTGGGTTTCCTCCCACACTCTCCATTTGTGCGTTTGACGCAATGCATAGTATAAACTATGTGTTTGCACAATCAGCACCTATCCATGGGTAGCTGCTGGATGGAGCATTGTCACAAGGATCCCTGGTTTCAGGGGTATCACTTTCCACCTGCTTTCAGTGGTGATCAGAAGCGCTGGCTTGGACTGTGTTCGCCAGGCTGGGGTTAGCGTTACGCCCGTTAGTGGCTGCGTCTCTGGCATTTTTTGTAGCTCAATGACTGGGCAAAAGCCTCTGCTTCATCCATCAGTCGTCTAGCAGGTGCACTACAACTGCTTTAGCCTTTAGGGTCTCTGTGCCCGGGGTGGGTTTGCGCCACCTGTGGAGGCTGAGGTACTAGTCCTCTGACCGAGTTTCTAGGGAAGTTCCGTCAAGTTGCCTATATTGGCCAACATTTGAGGCCCCCTGTACACTGGGGCCTCCCTTCTCCGATACATTGCGGAGTCTCTTTGGGATTTTCATACATCTCGCTGCAAGACGGTCCTGTCGGCCGTGTGCATTGCAGGCGAAGGGTCCTTGCATCCGGAGGTATTTCCACCTTCTTTACCGGAGGTGGGGCACCGGAAGTGGACCTTGTGGCCTCTCCACTCACTCGCAAGGTGGCAAGATCGTGGTCAGGTCCAGGGACCCCTGGGCGGATGCGTCAGACGCGTTGGAAGCACGTGTGGGCAGTATCGCCTGATATATGCTTACCCTCTGCTACTGTTGTTGCCTCGCCGGCTTCGCAGAGCATACTTCATCCTGCTTTACAGTCCTTGGCTTTAATGGCATGGCTGTTTAAAGCCAGGTGCTAAAGGACCGAGTTCTCTCGTATTCGGTCATCTCTTCTATGTTGTTGACACGGGAATCTTCCTCCAGAAAGATATCTCACCGTACCTGGATGGCTTACATCGCTATGTGCGAGGAACTTGAGTGGCATCCTCGGATGTATTCCGTTCCCAGGATTTTGCTGTTCTTACAGCGTAGTGTGACCCAAAAGCTGGCCTTGCATACCTTTTTTTAGGGTCGGATTTCGGCCCGGGCTGTCTTTTTCAACGACCGCTACCGGGCCATGCCTTGATTAGCACCTTTTGTACAGGGGGTTCGCCATGTGATCCCCCCCCCCCCTGTCAAGCCTCCTCTCCCTACTTGGGATCTGATTTTGATGCATCTCGGTTCTCCAAGAACATCCCTTTGAGAATATCATAGAGATTCCTCTCTTGACCTTGTCCCGGAAGTTGGCCTTAGTGGCCATTGCTTCGGTTAGACGGGTGTCTGAGTTGGCGGCCTTGTCCGGCAAGTCGCCTTACTTGGTCCTCCATAAGGATATGTTGGTGTTGCGCCCACGACCATCCTTCTTTTCTAAGGATGGACTTGGCCTTTCACCTTAAGAAGGACATTGTTCTTCCGTCCTTGTGTCCTCACCCATCGCATCCCTGAGAGTTTGCGCTTCATACATTAAGATGGGTACAAGCCTTACGAGTGTACCTGTCTGCTACTGTTTCCATTCGGAAATCTGTTTCTGGTCCAAAACAGGGCCGAGCGGTGTCGTCTGCCACCGTCTTTAGGTGGATCAGGCAGACCGTCATACAGGCCTATGCCCTTAAGGGGCGGGCGCCTCCCTTTCCGGTTGCGGCGCATTCCACCAAGGCAATTGGTGCTTCCCGGGCCTTCCGACATCAAGCGTCGGTTGCACAAGTGTGCAAGGCGACGACCTGGTCGTCCGTTCATACCTTTTCAAAGTACTACAAGGTTGATGTGGCTGCATCTTCGGATGCTTCTTTCGGCCGCAAAGTGTTGCAGGCCGCTGTCTAATGTTGCAACTCCTCCGTTGAGGGGCTCTGCTGGTTTGGAGTGAAGTTTTGGTTGTTCCTTACTTTTTTTGCTCCCACCCTTTTCTTATACTGCTTTGGGACGTCCCACATGTAATCAGTATGAGAGCTGCGTCGGTCCATAGACGATAAGAGAAAATAGGATTTTTGTACTCGCCGTAAAATCCGTTTCTCTGACGTCCATGGACCGACGCAGCACCCACCCTTCCTTTTTAAGTTTGTACTGCTTTGTTACGAACTGAGGCTGTTAGCTGTAGGTGGGAGGGTAATGTCCGGAGGGACCGCCCCCCTGGGCGGGGCTGTTCAGCTCTGGCTTGTTCTAGAATGTTTTAACCTCTAACATTCTGCCTAGGTCTTCTCCTGCGAGCAGGGACATATACCCACATGTAATCAGTATGAGAGCTGCGTCGGTCCATGGACGTCAGAGAAACGGATTTTACGGCGAGTACAAAAATCCTATTTTTTAAATTTGGTCATTAAAAACGATCATGTGTAGGCTCCAGAGCATTTTTAACGACGTGAAAAACGGCCTAAAAAAAATTAGAACCTGCGCTATTTTTTCACGTCGTTTTTCACGCCGTTTTTTTTTTTACGTCGTGAAAAACGCTAGTGTGTATGCTTTTACGAGGGGGAAAAAAATGCGCATGCTCAGAATCAAGTATGAGACTGGAGCGCTCGTTCTGGTAAAACTAGCGTAGATAGCACATTCGTCACGCTGTAATTGACTGAAAAGCACCAGGCTGAAAAGCGCGAATCGGCGCTCAACAAACTTTACTAACATGAAGGGTGGCGTCATCCAAAGGGAACTTCCCCTTTATAGTGCCGTTGTACGTCACTGCGCTTTGCGCAAGCGTTTTTTTTTTTTTATGAACGTGTGTATGCAAGACGGGCTTGAGAGGAAACAAGTAAAATCACGTCGACAAAAACGTTGTTTTGTAAAATGACATTAAAAACGGTCGTGTGTACGCGGCATAAGAGTGGAGTAGGAGGTAATCCTAACAGATTGAGGCAGGGAGTTCCAAAGGATGGGCAGAAGTCTTGCGAGCATGGGAGGAAGTTACAAGTGGAACTAGAGAGCAGCAAGAGGTCTTGGGAGGAACAAAGAACGATTTGGTTGGCTTTGTAAGTTGTTAGTATTTTTTATTTAATTTGTTGGGTAAGCTGAAGTCAGTGGAGGGATTGGCAGAGAGGAGAAGCAGACACTGAAGTGTTGGTAAGGTGGTTGAGTGGCAGCAGCATTCATGATTGACTGAAGAAGGGATACATACCTCCCAACTTTTCAAATGTCCACTGCGGGACATTCATTCACATTTTTCCCCCTCCCATCAAAGTTGTTGAGTGGGGGGGGGTCTGGGCCGGGGGTGCTGCCGCGGGAACGACGCTTTTTAAACTCACAATGAATCAGAGCTGTTGGGGGGGGGGGGGTGCTGCCGCGGGACGGACGTTTTAAGAGGCACGGGTCAGAAGCTTACCTGCTGCCTCCACTCTGGCTCCTCTTCTGTGCGGGAATACTGCCTCTATCGCGGGAATGTGGGCGGTAAGTGGCTGTGCGGGATTATCCCGCAGAATCCGTGCAGGTTGGGAGGTATGGGGATAGCCTATGTAAAGGTAAGCCAATGAGGAGGGAGTTGCAGTAGTTGAGGCGATAGATGACCAGGGAGTGAATTAGAAAACTATGGTGTCATTGGTTAGGAAGGGGCGTCCAACAACAGAACCTTGGGGAAGAGGGGGTGGTGGTCAACTGTGGCAAAGGCAGCAGAGAAGTCCAGGAGTACAGTAGATTACAGAATGGTGTCATTGGTTTTAGCCACTAGTAGATCGTAGTAGCAACAATAAACAATAAAGAGGTTAGGTATTTCTTTTTTTTTTTTTTTAGTTGTCAGGAAAATTTACATAGGTGTTTGCAATAAGACCATACATGGTGAATCAGTGTGCTTACAATTAGTATTACTCGGTTATTGAAGAAAATATGTTACAATTCCTGGATACAGCAGAGGAACTTGATTAAGCCATCTCTATTATGAAACCTGCCGTACTGCAGCGTTCTCAGTATATGTCTTCAAGCTTCTTCAGAAGTGTGTTCCAACACCAAGGGGAAATTGTAACACAGTATAGCACAACATTAAGCCAGTAGACAAATATGTGGCTGAGTATGATGACAAAATACACATTGTACTTGGGGTATAACATGTTCACATTCTCACATTTTTATATACTGCTGAGAACAACATCTACAAAGTCCAAATCAATTTTGAAGGTCTTGCCCTGTGTATAAATTATAATCCAGACAGTCATGAAAATTGAGAACTTAAAGTGGATCTAAAACCTAAACATTTTTTACCTTGATGCATTCTTTGCATTAAAGGGGAGTTCCACCCTAAAAAAAAAGTCACCAAAAATCTACAAATAGAATTTATTTTTTACTTACCAGAAATAGCGGTTGCTATGCGGATCTTCCTAATCTGCCTCTTCATCTGCCGCAGCTGGTCTTCATCCTCACGTTGTCTTCTGGGGAATGGTGCACGCTGCCTTCTGTGAACTGTGTGTATCCCATAGAGCAGCCGCCCATTCAGAAAACACTGCGAGACTTGCGCATGCGCAGTATGAAATGGGCAGTGAAGCCGCAAGGCTCCACTGCCTGTTTCGCTTAGTGAGGATGGTGGCACCGGGAGCTACAAGGATCGAGGGATCGGCCTCGGGGGACCGACATCGCGGGCGAGTAGGATGGGTAAATGTCCTTATTAAAAGTCCGCAGCTACAGTGTTTGTAGCTCCTGACTTTTAAAAAAAATAAAAAATTGTGGGTGGAATCCCGCTTTAAAGTGGATGTAAACCCTCACATATTACCAGTGAAGTGAACAGCCTCAGATGATACACAGGGATGAAACATTTCTCCCTGCATAAGTTTTACATGTATATCTGCTGTCTTCATCTTTATGTACTGTTTAGAAAGTGCACATTGTGTTTTAGATTTTTTTTTTCTTTTGGCTAGCACTTCAGTGAAACGTGGGCATACAGCCAAGACAGCCGATTGGAGGAAAGGCACACACCCCCTCTCCTCATGGGTAGAGACTTTCAGCTCTGTTTTTTGAATCATTTAGGGCTCTGCTAAACTATTTATAGCATCCTCCCCAACACAAAACTCAGGCTTCTTTTATCATATGTGACGGAGAACGTGTTTGGGGTCAACAGGCTGATAACAGAAGATCAGAGCAGGAGACGGCTACGGGACATGGTGCTTTGAAGAGAGTTGGCAAAACACTGCAGATATACAGTTGCAAAAAAGAAGTATGTGAACGCTTTTGGAATGATATGGATTTCTGCACAAATTGGTCATAAAATGTGATCTGATCTTCATCTAAGTCACAACAATAGACAATCAGAGTCTGCTTAAAGTAATAACACAAAGAATTAAATGTTACCATGTTTTTATTGAACACACCATGTAAACATTCACAGTGCAGGTGGGAAAAGTATGTGAACCCCTAGACTAATGAGATCTTCAAGAGCTAATTGGAGTGAGGTGTCAGCCAACTGGAGTACAATCAATGAGATGAGATGGGAGGTGTTGGTTACAGCTGCCCTGCCCTATAAAAAAACACACACCAGTTCTGGGTTTGCTTTTCACAAGAAGCATTGCCTGATGTGAATGATGCCTCGCACAAAAGAGCTCTCAGAAGACTTACGATTAAGAATTGTTGACTTGCATAAAGCTGGAAAGGGTTATAAAGGTATCTCCAAAAGCCTTGCTGTTCATCAGTCCACGGTAAGACAAATTGTCTATAAATGGAGAAAGTTCAGCACTGCTGCTACTCTCCCTAGGAGTGGGCGTCCTGTAAAGATGACTGCAAGAGCACGGCGCAGACTGCTCAATGAGGTGAAGAAGAATCCTCGAGTGTCAGCTAAAGACTTACAAAAGTCTCTGGCATATGCTAATATCCCTGTTAGCGAATCTACGATACGTAAAACACTAAACAAGAATGGATTTCATGGGAGGATACCACAGAGGAAGCCACTGCTGTCCAAAAAAAACCATTGCTGCACGTTTACAGTTTGCACAAGAGCACCTGGATGTTCCACAGCAGTACTGGCAAAATATTCTGTGGACAGATGAAACCAAAGTTGAGTTGTTTGGAAGAAACGCACAACACTATGTGTGGAGAAAAATAGGCACAGCACACCAACATCAAAACCTCATCCCAACTGTGAAGTATGGTGATGGGGGCATCGTGGTTTGGGGCTGCTTTGCTGCATCAGGGCCTGGGCGGATTGCTATCATCGAAGGAAAAATGAATTCCCAAGTTTATCAAGAACTCAAGAACTTAAGGCCTTCTTTCCACCAGCTGAAGCTCAACAGAATATGGGTGTTGCAACAGGACAACGACCCAAAGCATAGAAGTAAATTAACAACAGAATGGCTTAAACAGAAGAAAATACGCCTTCTGGAGTGGCCCAGTCAGAGTCCTGACCTCAACCCGATTGAGATGCTGTGGCATGACCTCAAGAAAGTGATTCACACCAGACATCCCAAGAATATTGCTGCATTTGTTTTCTTTTTTTAGGCCTTTTGCCTCTCTGTTCACCAGATGATCTGGCCAGTAACACACCTTCTGTATTGGAGTGTCTTCACTCTGCATGAAGGAGCATGGGGGCATCTTTGAACAGCAGTATTGTCAGTCGGGGGGGGGGGGAAGGGGAGTGTTAAATGGACTAGTAGATTTAGATGCACTAACAAATTAAAATCGAACTCCAGATCGAACTCCAGATCGCACTGCAGGTACATAAGCAGTTAAAGCAAGATTACATTTTTCTTGAGATAAAGGTTTTACATGAATATGAATAAATTAAAGTTGAACATTGTAAGCAGCCTTGTCAGTGGTAATTGTGTGAGAGATTGTTCTGTTCAAAAACAACTTGCTGATCACCAGGTGAAAATAAGAAAAATCTTAAAAAATAAAACAAAAAATCACATCTAAGAGTTGGTAAGCTGCAATATAATGTTTGCTTTTGGGTTTAATACCGGTTTAAGCTCACCTGCAGTTAATTGCATAAATCATTGGCTATATATATATATAACAAAAAAGGGCCAAGGGGGTACCACATCCATATAGACTATTAACACAAATGTAGAACTTGGGAGCGGACTTTATAGGTACCAAAAAAGGAATACTAATATAATAGAAAAAATATATTAATGTATACAATTATAAAATTAGTTTTATAATTGTATACATTACAATTTACCGTATTTATCGGCGTATAACACGCACTTTTTTCCCCTGAAAATCAGGGGAAAATCGTGGGTGCGTGTTATACGCCGATATCCACATCCCTGAGCTGTCTCCGCTGACTGGGAGCGGAGCGAGATACACATAGCCGAATGTACTTGGCTTTTCTCGGCTCCGCTCACAGTCACGCCCAGTCCCGCCATTGGACCTGTGTTATGTCCATCATAGGGCGGGACTCGGCGTGACTGTGAGCGGAGCCAAGAAAAGCCGAGTACACTCGGCTATGTGTATCTCGGCGGCGGCTCCGCCCAGTCCCTGCGTCCCTGGCGTTCTCGGCGGCGTCCGCACAGTCTCTGCGCCAATTTTGAAATGCTGCACGGCGACTCTGGGGCAAGGCTGCACGGCGACTCTGGGGCAAGGCTGCACGGCGACTGGGGCAAGGCTGCAATGGACACTGACAAGGCTGCACTGTGACCAGGCTGCACTGTGACAAGGCTGCAATGGACACTGACAAGGCTGCACTGTGACCAGGCTGCACTGTGACAAGGCTGCAATGGACACTGACAAGGCTGCAATGGACACTGACAAGGCTGAAATGGACACTGACAAGGCTGCACTGTGACAAGGCTGCAATGGACACTGACAAGGCTGCATTTAAATGTAAGTTATTTTTCCTTAAACTTCCCTGCTAAAAGTTTTTTTCCCTAAAATTTCCTCCTAAACTTGGGGTGCGTGTTATACGCCGGTGCGTGGTATACGCCGATAAATACGGTATATATTTTTTCTATTAGATTTGTATTCCTTTTCTGGTACCTATAAAGTCCGCTCCTAAGTCCTACAATTTTTGTAAATCATTGGCTAATTTTACTGACTTTAGCACAGTGAAAATATTTTAAATCTGTCATGAGAGAAATATATAGGTTGTTCCTTAAAATGCCGACAGTCCAACTTTAGCAATCGGTTCCAGTAAGTTTAGAACATATTGAAACTTTAACATATAGACAGCGATCCGTCAAGTACAGATACTAGTAGGCTTTTATGGGCCTTATGAGTAAGGTACTGATGTGAAAAGCATCAGGGCACAATGAGTTACTTCTGTTTCTTGCCAATGGTTTTAAAAAAAGAAAAGCTGTATGGCATCTGGAACTGGCTGAACAGAGAGAAAGAGATAGAGAGATGTGTCTCAGCTGCATGTCTGGTGAGGGGGTTCTAGGATCCAAGTTTTTTGGAAGATGTGGAGGGAGGGGATTGCAGATTGTTGAAGACTGGGATCAGTGTTACTGGTCTTGTGGAAAGTCAGTAGGTATATAATAGTGTCCCAGCTTTTTTGGTGGTGGATGGGGTCTAAAAAGATAGTGCTGGTTTCTGGCATTTGTATTGACAAAAGCCAAAGCAGTGTCTTTAACCGCTTCAGCCCCGGACCATTTTGGCTGGTTAAAGACCAAGCCACTTTTTGCTATTCGGCACTGCGTCGCTTTAACTGACAATTGCGCGGTCATGCGACGTGGCTCCCAAACAACATTGACGTCCTTTTTTCCCACAAATAGAGCTTTCTTTTGGTGGTATTTGATCATCTCTGCGGTTTTTATTTTTTGCGCTATAAACAAAAATAGAGCGACAATTTTGAAAAAAATGCAATATGTTTTTACTTTTTGCTATAATAAATTTCCCCCAAAAATATATATAAAAAAAAAATTTCCCTCAGTTTAGGCCGATACGTATTCTTCTATATATTTTTAGTAAAAAAAATCGCAATCGGCGTTTATTGATTGGTTTGCGCAAAAGTTATAGCGTTTACAAAATAGGGGATCGTTTTATGGCATTTTTATTCAATTTTTTTTATTATTTTTACTAGTAATGGCGGCGATCAGTGATTTTTTTTTTTTGTGACTACGACATTATGGTGGGCACATTGGACACTTTTGACACATTTTTGGGACCATTGTCATTTTTACAGCGATCAGTGCTATAAAAATGCACTGTTTACTGTGAAAATGACACTGGCAGTGAAGGGGTTAACCACTAGTTGGCGCTGTAGGGGTTAAGTGTTCCCTGCATAGTGTTTCTTACTGTAGGGGGGATGGGCTCTGTGTCACATGACACCGATCTCCGCTCCGAGTACACGGAGCCGAGATCGGTGTCATTGTCACTAGGCAGAGCCGGGAGATGCTTGTTTACTCAAGCATCTCCCTGCTCTATACCTCCGTGAGACGTTCGGGGGTTGATCCCTGCGGCGAACGAGTCCGCGGGACAAAAAACCGCTTGCGGCTAGCGTGTTTGAGCGTTTTGCATTTTTTTTCTGCCGAAAAACTGCACTTTGAACGCGACTTTCTTGCGTTCAGAAAAAAGCCCTTTAACTCCACTGCTCATTAAAGCTAAAAAACGTTATGTGTACATGAACACATAGGCTAACATAGAGTGCAGTTAGTGGGCTTTTAAAAAAAACGCCAATAAACTGCAGTTTATCAGCTTCTGTGTACATGGAGCCTTAAGGGGGATGTACAGGTACATTGATGTGCCTGTCCGTGCCATTCTGCTGCCGACGTAAATGTACAGGAGGCGGTCGGCAAGTGGTTAAGGTAAGAGGATTATATGTTTTTCCAGGAAACCCCCCCCCCCCCCCCCTTGAAGTAGGAGATGGGCTAATTGATGAAGATCTTATGGAACTTGCAAAGGAACTATTCTGGAGAACTATAGTCAAATATTTATTTCCTAAGATGGGAAGTGGGGAAGGCTGGCAATATTACTTTGATGTTTAATTTTTAAGGGATAGAGGCTATTACCAGGATCCTGGCTGTGGGGTTACTATTCAGAGCCATGACTTTGGAGATGGTGTCCCCTTAGATCCAGTTGTGAGAGAGTGGCTTTAAGTAAAGACCAATGTACCCAGTCAAATGCCTTCCTGACATCTAACAAGTCAAGGCCAGAGGATAAACAATACTGGGCTAATGAAATTAGGTTTATTAAATGGGTGGTTGTGTATTTTGGCTTTTTTTGCCAAATCTGGTCTTGTACCAGACATGAACTAGATGTGGCAGGATATGCTTCAGTCTAAAGACCAAGAGCTTGGCATATAGCCTCATAGTAACATTTATAAAAAAAAAAAAAGAAATTGTCCTAAAGCTGCTGCAACTTTTCAGATTTTTTTTCCCCCTTGTTTTAGGAAGGACACTTATGTGATCTGTGTTGGGAAAGGGTAGGCATCAGAGATGGAGTTGCTAACTAGTGTCAAGAATGCAGCTAGCAAGCTTTAGGCTGGGTTCACACGTGTTTTGGTGTGATTTTTGATGCAAATAAAAAAAGCTTTTGTTGAGCGGTTCAGGTGCGTTTTTGATGCGGTTCTAATGCGAATTTGCAAAGCTTAGAACCCAATTTTTGTCACAGCTGCAATTTCAGGCTGGCCAATACATAGTAGATAAAGGGTGTCAACTCCTGTAGTAGGAGAGCAATCTGCTAAATCCTGAACTGAATCCTTTACACATGTGCGATACAAAAGTGTTCCCATAGAACTTCATGTGCCTGGAATTGGCACCTGAACCACACTGCTTTGTTTAAACACACAGGACTCTTTAAATTTGCACTGTGGCTGCACTGCATATATGTGAACAGCGTCAATGGAAATCAATGTTATGTCACGTCATACGAATCGGAATGCGGTTCAAACCGCATCCAATTTGCATGTATGTGAACCAAGCCTTAAAGCAGTATTAAATCTAAAACCAAATATGTAATATATTATAGCTTGCCAATCATTGGATGTAGTGGCTGCATTCATTTTTCTTATTTCCACTTGGTGACCTTGCCAGTAACACACCTCCTGTATTACAGTGCCCCCACTCTGGATAAATGAGCACAAGGGGCACCTTTGGACAACAGCATTAGAGGTCCACACAAAAATGGAACCTCCGCTGTCCGGATTCCTCCCCCCCTCCGGTGTCACATTTGGCACCTTTTAGGGGGAGGGGGAGCAGATACCTGTCACAGTTATTTGCACCCACTTCCCGGGCATAGATCCCTGCATTATCTGCTGCAGTCTACGCCACGTCCGCCCCCGCTGTCTTCTGGGAGACACACGGGTCCCAGAAGACAGCAGGGACCAGTGGCATTGTGCAGCGTGAGTCGCGCATGCACAGTAGGAAACCAGGAAGTGAAGCTGCAAGGCTTCACTTCCTAATTCCCTTACCGAAGATGGCGGCGGCATCCGAAAGCCGAGGCAGAGATCGGCTTTGGGTGCCGACATCGTGGGCATGCTGGACAGGTAAGTGTCCTTATTTTAAAAGTCAGCAGCTGCAGTATTTGTAGCTGCTGACTTTAAAAAAAAATAAAAAAAAAATTTGGCGGACCTCCGCTTTAACAAATTGAAGCAAAGCCCCATCTAATAGTTTTTATACGCAGTTACAAAAAACTTGGAATTAAGGGCTTACATAAATAAAAGCTGATAATTGTAAGCAAGACTTCAAGTGCCATATGACATGGTGTAGGACTAGTCTTCACTGTCTTTCATTTTATTATAGCACCGTCAATTTTACGCAGCGCTTTACATATATATAGTACATTCACATCAGTCCCTATCCTCAAGGAGCTGACAATCTAAGATCCAAAACATTACATACATACAGTACACATACTAGTACCAGTTTAGACAGGAGCCAATTAACCTACCAGCATATCTTTGGCGTGTGGGAGGAAACCTGAATATCCAGAGGAATCGCACGCTGGCACAAGAAGAACATGCAAACTCCAGGCAGGTAGTGCCATGGTTGGGATTCGAACAAACCATTTATTAAAATTCTCCCTAGTGATCCTGCTATGAAGGTATTCTTTTCAGGCACTTCAGTTATAGGGTGACAACACTCTGTCCCTGTATTGCGTAGCTATGCTGTTAGACGTAGTTTTGATCTAATACTTTAGCAAACTAAATATCATTCAGTTAGGGCTTCCTTAACTTTTAATGACCTCAAATCCCATCTACAGAGATTGAGCCTTCAGATGCATATCACAATTTATTTATGATTTCTCTTTAAATTTGTACACTCAGAGATAAAAAACATCGACCCTGACGCTTGTTCTCACACTTTGAGTTTCCAGCAACAATGGGAAAAGGGGTGTACTAAGCACAATAAATGCATCTGCAGGGTCTGACTTGAACTGACCCTTATTGTCCCCTTGAGTTAAGTTCTGGGGGAAGAGAGCTGGCATAGGAGGAGGCCATTGCACTTGCAAACCCAAGGAAGTTTCCTACAACTGGTTGGCAAAGATTTGTTTTTGTTTTTTTTCTAACACCATGGAAACTAGGTAATGTTTTTCCGACATTAAGAAGTCGAGAAATAACTTATTGCACAGGTTGTCCTTTATACTGATATTTTAGTGCTGCTCCGCTTAAATTGGAAAACTCCTAGCTGAAACTCACTCACGACCTATCACGTACTCTCACTTACAGGCACTGACCTCTCTTCCAGGCAAAAGCATTTTTCCTCAAACACGCACTCAAACTAGGAAACTGGTCAGGCAGCTTTCAAGTACCAAAAACAACAAGCACTTCCTACTACTACTTTTTTTTTTTTTTTTTTTACGCCTATGGCCATGAAATTGAGCTCTTAGCCAAGGTGTTGGAGGACGCAAGCTTGTTGCGCCTATATACATTTTGCGGCTTTCCTTCTACCTGTTGTAGACGTATGCAATATGTTTTAACTTCTTTACTCATTTTAAATGATACACCAGATATATTGGACAAAGTAGTGTAAACATCGGATCATTTATTACTTGCATTTTAATATATTTGTCCTCTGTTCTCCCTCTAATCAAAACTGTTGTAAAGGAAGTAAAACCAATTATGAAAATAAACATTTTCTAAGTAATTTCCTGTTTTTTAGAAGTTTACTCTTCTTAATAGTCGATGACTCATTAAACTTGCCATCAAATTTAATTTTAACTGTGTAGGCATTTCATGTCACTGTTCACAACATCAGATAAGGCTGGTGGTTTTCTTGTGCCAGATAGAAACTCTATCTGTCAAATCACCCCCCTTTTAAAATCTCACATTTTTGTTGCTTTTCAGCCTGAAATGAAGACAGTTTCTTTTTTTTTCTTTTTTTATCCAGCTGTATTTACTCAGTGAAACCTATAACATCCAAGTGAAAGAGAACACCAACATGTCAGGGAAAAAAAAAAATCAAAAACAGAATCGCGGAGTTGAAAAAAGGATCACCCCGCCTCCTAAAAATGACTTGTAACTCAACCATGTAGCTAAGCACCTCAATGGCACACAAAGACATTTGACTTTCAGCTGTGATCATTTTGATTAGCTCAGCATGAAAAGTGCTTCCCTGGAGTATTTTAGTTCCTGGTAGTGCAACTGAAGCAAACAATCAACCATGGGTGGCAAGGTACTGTCGAAAGATCTCCGGGATAAAGTTGTGGACAGGCACAAGTCAGGAGATGGATGCAAAAAAATATCAAAGGCTTCATCAATGCCTAAAAGCACAATAAGAAATGGAAGGTATTTGGTACAACACAGACCCTCCCTGGATCAGGACGTTGCTCCAAACTGGATGAAAGCCAGGAGGAAACTAGTCAGAGGCTATCAAGAGGCTTACAGTAACCAGCCCAAATGTGGCTTGTATGGGAGGGTTGCAAGAAAAAAGCCACTCAAAGGCGACATGCAGTCACGACTGAACTTGGAAAAAGATGTTCTGGTCAGATGGGACTAAAATTTTATTATTTGGCCTCAACACCGGACTATCTCTGGCCGAAATCCCATACAGCTCACATCCAAATAACACCATTCCTATAGTAAAGCATGGAGGTGGTAACATCCTCTTATGGGGGTAATTCTTTGCAGCAGGGACTGGAGCACTTGTCAGGATAGAAGATAGGTGGATGGGGCACAATACCATCAAACTCTTGAGGAAAATCTGCTGCCGCCTGCCAGAAAGTTGTTAATGGGAAGAAGGTTTACCTTCCAACATAATGACCCAAAGCACACAGCAAAAATTGCCACACAGTGGCTGAAGAAGAAAAAAGTTAATGTCATTGCATGGCTTTGTCAAAACCCAGACTTAAACCCCATTGAAAATCTGCGGAATGAAGACTGCAGTCCACAAACGGTCACCATCAAATTTAACTGAACTTGAGCAGTTCTGCAAAGAAGAGTGGGCAAATATTGCAAAGTCTAGATGTTCAAAGTTAGTAGAAACTTGCCCCAACAAACTAAAGCCTTTAAAGCAAAAGGTGGCTCAGCAAAATACTGACACAAGGGGGTGATCCTTTTTCCAACTCAGTAATTCGGTTTTTGAATTTATTCCTTTTTTTTCCTGACATGTTGGTGTGTTATCTTTCACTTGGATGTTATAAGCTGCACTGAGTAAATACAGCTGGATAAAACAAAAAACGGTGTTTGTCTTCATTTCAGGCGGCAAAGCAACAAACTGTGATTATTTTAAAGCGGGGTGATTCTTTTCTATACTCTATACCCATTGTATATATTCTTCCCCTCTGTCAGTTGCTAGCCTCCCATGGTTTTCAGTACCATCTCTATGCTGACACCCAGACCTATCTCTATACTACCCAGCTCACCCCCATCTGTCTCCTTGTGCATCACTATTTTACTAACGGTCATATCAATAAGGATCAGTGGTATCGGCAACAGGATTGCTGCACATAGAGCTGCAAAAAAGATCTTTCTATAATATAGTCAGCAGGAACAAATTCTGTTATGTTTTGAACTGGTTTTGTGCTCACCACAGTGCTTGGTCAAAGAATTGGCAAAGCCCTGTGCCAAGCACAAAACATGTCAGAAAACAATTGAATAGATCCGATGGAGTCAAGCTGAGCCTGCACCTGAGATGAGATGTAAGTGTGGGGCCTGATTTCAGATGGAGAGGCATGATTAGGCTGTCACGCCACTTTTTAAAACTAAACTAATTTCCCCTTTCTTGTTTAAAAACAAAAAAACTCCTATTTCCCCACTCCCAACATTTCCCCCAAGATCAGTAGCACAAGACCAGTCCCTCTCCTCGTGCCAAGGTGCTAGGTATACTCCTGGATTCTGACCTCCCCCTTTTCGCCGTACATCCATTCACGATCAATCTTGCTGCCTGTACCTCCATAACCTCTCCGAGATACGTGCCTTTTTTTTACCAGTGACCCCAGAAAGCTGCTAATTCACTCCTTTATCGCTCGTCTTGCCTTCTAGATTGCCCTTCTATTGGCCTGCCTCTTTTTTCATAAAAAATCTGACTTTGCTTTTGTTTTATGATTCAGTGGCTAATTTTAAATGATAAAACAAATGATAATGGCAAAGGCAAAAAAGATGGGACCCATGTGTTTGATATTTTGTTGCCTTTTGGAGGCAACCACTGCAAACAAGCAATTTCTGTAGTTCTCAATGAGACTTAGCATCTGTCAACAGGTAGTTTGTCCCACCTCTTCTTGAGCAAACTGCTCCCGATGTCTCAGGTTTGAATTGTGCCATTTCCAGATTGCATATTTCACCTCTTTTCATAGATGTTGCATAGGATTCAGAACAGGGCTCATAGAAGGCCACTTCAGGGTAGTCCAAAGTTTGGTTCTTCAATGTTTCTTGAGTCACTTTTTTGTTGGAGAACCCATGACCTTTGACTGAGACAGCGCTTTTTGAACCTAGGCTGTAAGTTTCCACTTCAGAATGTCTTGATAGCCTTAAAATTTTTCGCACAGAATCAAGGCACTGCTTTCAGATAAATCAAAGCAGCCCTAACACATAACTAAACTTCCTCCATATTTCACAGTAGGTATGGTGTTCCTTTCTTTGAAAGTCTAATTTTTTCATCGGTGTGTTGATGTCAAGGAATGATAATGTTAAGGAAAACATCTGCTTTACTTATCGATTAGGAGTAATGTTTCAGTGCCAGTAACAAAGGATGATAATCTGTTACATTCTACATATTTTCTGGGGAATTAGAAATTTGGGGTTGGTTATTCAGGCCACTGAAGGAAAGAGTCTTTAGCTTGAATCAGCCTTTCTCAACCAGGGTTCCTCTAAAGGTTGCCATCTGTAAGATCTGTAAGGGGAGATTTTTCTTACTGTCCACAAAAGTAAGGAGCATTCTTTCGACTCGCCGTAATCTACAGTGAATTATAGAATATTGTACCTATTAGCTGTACATTCATTGAATATTATGTGTGGCCCTTTGGAGGTCTGCATTTGAGGTCCCTACAGAAAAAAGACCAAGTGGTCTGTCAAGTCTGCCGCATTTTTTAAACATTTATTTATACATGTTTTCACCATTTTTGTTACCCCTCTGTCTTCTAAATATCTTTTTTGCAAGTGAGGTCTCCAGAACTGGACACAGTCTTCTAAATGAGATCTCGCTAAAGATCTATATAGAGGAATCGGGACCTCCTTCCTTCTGCTGGTGATCCCTCGAGTGATGCATCCTAGAATTCTATTTCGCTTTTCCCACTGCCTTGCCACACTTTTTGCTTATTTTTCGAACATCTTAAATAAGTACACGCAAATCCAGCCTTTTAATTTGACAGCTACAAGGTTTTCCAATGTCATCCTTGTCCCCAGTCTTGGTCTAAAGCCTTTCTTTAGGGATTCTTTGAGTACAGTATAGAAGCCATTTTTTCTTCTGACATCAAATGTGTTTAATCAGAATGGTGCAGCTGATTCTTTCTTGGTTCTACATATCTTGTCTGCCATTATAGTGCTGCCGCAGACAAGTTGAATGTTCAGAGCCATTTTATACACTGGCCTGGACCATTGTTGACAATAGGGGAAAAAATGGAACATAAGAGGTTATATTTTCAAAGATGGTTATTATGTGATCAGCCAAACCAACAGCCCATCATAAAAGCTGTCTTTTGTTTGGGGCAGTAGCGATTACGTGTTTCATTTTGATGCTCAGAAATGCTTGCGCACCTAGGTAAATTAAAAAACTTTAATGTGATTTAGAAGCACTATTACTCTCTGGTGCAAAACAACATTCTTTAGTTATGTATTCCTTTAAAGCTAATGAAATCGCTTTTTGGTTCAGTGTAATTACCTAAAATATGTCTGCTTTCTGAATTACTTTATGCTAGCTGAAAGTTGAAATCAGACTTGCAAAAGGACTACATGCTCTGTATCTAATGGGTGCGGAGGGGGTGGCGGGGTGTGGATAGGTGGGCTTTCTATTGGAAGAGCTCAGATGGTCCCATAACTGGGTTATAATAATGAGGGAACTTGGCTTTTTATTTGCTTATTTTATTGGCTTATCTGTTTTTGCCTTTTTTTTTTATCTTCTCTGCTTACACTGTGTTCATCTGTGAGCAGGTTAGTGGTGGCGGTGTGGCAACTGCACACTCTTCTGCACTAAGTGCCTTGAATGTGGATGCAGTGTGTGAAAAGCTGAAGCAAATTGAAGGCATTGAGCAGAGCATGTTGGCACAGTACACTGCAACAATCCGCAAGGTGAGTTTTAATGCATTATTTTTAATAATTCTAAAATTAAAGTTAGTTTCTCTTGCCAAATTGTAAAATCGTATATTTCCACAATATATTTCAATAATTTCTAGCCTATTGCTATTAATTTAAACGATCTTGAAGTTTGTAGACTTTGTGAAGATCCCCAGAAAGTTACTTTCTTGAATTTTGTGACATGTATTCACTATGCCCTGTGAGTAGGCACTGCTGTGTCACATTTCACAGAGCCTGCCTTCTGAACTACAGAGGTGCTGAGAGGAGGAGTTTCAGGAGGCGGAGTCTGTACAGGGATCACTACGTGCAGGCATTAAGGTACCATGGCATATGTAGTCATTGAAGGTAAAGAGCAGAGTAGAAGCTGCAAAGCATGCAGGGAATCCAGGAAGTTTTGGAAAGAGATGGTCAGCAGACCGGCAGCACTTACAAGTATAACTGTTTATATTACCATTACAATGCTGATGTTTTAAAATGAGTGTATGCTGTGATCATAGACCGCCTTTAAAAATTATGCACAGCTACTAGCATCCCTTAGACTCCAGGGGCAGATTTTTTGTCTGTAAAAACCGCCACCTCAAGCCATAGGGAAAGTGGCACACGGATTCGGGTGTGAACTCTTTACTACAATGCTGAGCCTTCCTTCCTCTAGGTCTTCATTATCATGGGAATAATTCCATAAAATAGATTTTTACATGGACTTTTTTTTAAAGTGCACCTTTATCATCTGTCAAGCCAGCATAACCTTTGCTAAGCAGTCCCTAAGATATGCCTGCATATACCTTTTGATTTTCTGACCAGTGTGTCCACCTTACAGGTTTACATTGCAGACCCCAGCTCCAAACTTGGAGTTGCAGTACCCACACGTATCACCTAGTACAGAGTCCTGTGTCCTGATCAAGGTGGAGGGATGCTGTGATGAACTAGGAGCGCAGAGAGAGAGCACACATAGGCCGATCACACAAAACCTGATGTGCAGGGTTTTTTTAGGGAAACGTGGGTATACAGGGGGGGGCAATGAGACACCGCACAAAGAAAAAAAACAGTCCACCGGGCAGCAATATATCACAGCAAAGATAGTCTATGTAGTATCAATATGGGATCGTAATCAGGCACAGCAATGGGCAGAGTCCATAAACCCATAGCAGCGATTCAGACACAGCAAGTTACACCGTGGTATTACCCAGTAGGCATAGTAGAGGTAGGGCCAGCACACAGGGCCCTAATCTGGGCACCACAGGGTGTCACAGCCAAGGTTGAGTCCTCAGCACAGGGCACATCCGGGTACATGGCAAGGATGCAAAATAACACCAAGTGAGTGAACACTGTGCTCAGTACTGGATCACTTGATCCAGTACTGAGCACGGTGTTCATTCACTTGGTGTTATTTTGCATTTTTTATTATAATTCACATGCTTAGCGCTACAATTTTATATATGTATTTCTGTTTTCGCCTTTTTTGTCTATTGGTTTTTGTAGCTGCTCACGGACTCATAGGCAGCGCAGACTTTTTTGTATTTGTTACCACATTGCAAGGATGGAAAGGAGTCTGGCACCGCAAGGATTAAGTCCTTAGGACAGGACAGCAGTCTGGGCACACAGCAAGGGTGCACAGTGGTCTGGCACATCAAGGGTTAACGGACTCCCCAGCCAGCAGCAGCCAAGAACTTCCAGGCATGGGAATCCAGAGGTCATTGGAGGAGGCAGTCCAGGCAGGGGAAGGGGTCTTTCTCAGTTTGCTTGGTACTGGAAAGGTGGGATATGAGCTATTTTATAGAGCTGGGTGCGATTCCGTGTGTCCAGGTATCCCAAACTTGCCGTCGGGTTCGACCTGGCAACAGGTTCCGCCCCTTCCGCACACAGGGGTGTGACATTTGTCTTTGGACACTGAAGTGTGGCAACAGCGGGACCCCGCTGTGCCCGCCAAGAGACTTAGGGGTGGAGCGCACAGTGACAGACCTGTAGCCTGCATGTGGCGAATCCATATGCAGGCACAGCAGGGGGGCAGACTGCCTGGCACTAGGCTAGGAGGACAAAATGGAGGGACTCAGTGGGAAACGGTCCCCTGGTGCCCAGCATGGATGTTATGTGATCTCCGTGCGTGCGCCAGGGTATGTAATGGAGGTGGGGCGGGTGACTGACAGATGCAAAGGGGGAACATGTCAGAGGTATAAGTTCTGAAATTTAATATTGGCATATTGGGCGCCAAATGTTGGTATCGGAGGTGCTCAGGTGGACACTTGCCAGAAAACAAAAGTTTTATATACAGTAACCTGGTGGTGCCAGCTCATTTATTAGGCTTAACTTTATAATAGAGCTAGTTCATCTACATTCCCTAATATGTAAAGTTTATTTTTATTGCTATAAATGTATGTTTTCAGCATCGTTATAGATTGAATATAAGCATTGGATTGCTAGCTTTGTGTAACATTTTGCTACTGACAACTATGCCATAGCAGGTAGAATTTATCTTTTCTATCTGAGCTTAGGGCAGAGTTGTCCTGCTTTCACTGACATATTCTGTCTCCTCTGCAGGCAAACATCAATGGTCGTGTCCTGGTACAGTGCAGCATGGATGAGCTAAAGAAAGAGATGAGCATGAACTTCGGTGATTGGCACCTCTTCAAGAGTGCAGTAAGGATTCTAGTCACATTTGTACTTGTTTGGTCTGCTGATAGTCATATGACTGCATGTGGTATTTCATAGTTCTGCTTATTACAGGCTGAGCCTCAGTGCCTGCACCCACTAGCTGTATTATTTTCCTGCATTTCTCTAGTTTTGCTTCCTGGGAAAAATCGCTTTCAGATTGAGAGTAAATTGATTCCGAGCATTGCGTTCTTGAAGATTTCCTGCATTCTGACAGTAAATACTTTATACAGCCCACTTCCTGTTTCTTGTCTGGTAAAAAGCCTAGGCTTATGACATCATGCAGAGAGAGAGAGTGAGTTTACCAGGAAGGGAGGGGGATGAGTCATAAGAGGGCAATGAGAGCTGAAGGTGTGCTTCTGTGTGTCTGTGTAAATCCAGGAATCAAACAGGCAGCAACTTCAGATGCCCACAGTTAAAATGGATGCAGCATATTTGGCAAGCACAGAATCACAGTATATATAAAATATGAAAAGTGGAGGGAAGCTTCAGAATGGCAAAAAAATGTTTTTATTACAAATTATGTGAGCAGACTGCAGTTCCTCTTTAAGCTAGCCTTAGATCGAATCTCGGCACATTCAGCAGGGTCCGGCTGAGATTTGATCCAGGCCGGAGGTTGCACTAACATCCCCTCTTCCCCGATCGCTGTCTGCCAGCGGCTCCAGTTTCCTCTCCTCAAGCACGGTGGACCCCATCTAGGTGGCTCCGGGGGCCTCTTCCTCGAGCAGGGTGGCTTCCACCGTGCGTCTCCTCTCTCCTCCTAGGCGCTAGGAGTCCAATAGGATTGCCTGACGTTTTGGCCAATCGGGAAACAGGTCTTACGACCCGCTTCCTGATTGTCGTGCAAGAGATTTAGTGTGAAAATATTGAATATTCACCCCCAATTGGAATCCATAGTCCAGCGCCCTATATGCAGATCTGGGGGCCGGATGCATGGATAGGGGGGGGCCAAACAGATATGGGTCAGTTTACCCAAAACTGATATTTGAGTAGATGTGAGGTTCATTTCACCAATTGACCTCTAATATTCTTCAGGGATTCCGGTGGCAAGAACTCCCTACTTTGCAAACCTTCCTCTGTTGGAGTTTGTTTTATGGGGGGAAAAAAATAGTTCTGGCACTTGAGGCCATTATTACTTCATTTCATCTATTAAAATCTAATTAGTAAAGGGAAATTTAGTATAATTGAGAATCTGCATGTTTTATCAGTATTGCTATATTGTTAGCCATGAAAAAAACAGGAACATCAGCAGGAAATCTCATTGGTCAACTCCTCAAAGAGATGTAAGGCGGTGAAAAAAAGGGGGTGCAAAAGAAGGCTGGTCAACATTCCACCCTTATATCTCCAGCCTGCTAACTTGGACACGTGAGCCTGAAAGTGAGCTATAGAATCGCAAAACGTTTTTGAAAAGAAACTGTTGTCTTACTTTCCTGTTCGCTTGTGATATGTGATGGCGGTAGTGTTATCTGTATTATTGTAGGGGGGCACTAGAAAATTGTATTTGCTTTGTCAAGTAATTTTGTGTGCGTTTTTTATTTCTGCTAAAGCTTCAAGAGATGAGAAGTGGTGAGACACAGATACATCATGATGATACCCGTATGACTGAGCCGGTGAGAAATGTAGCTGCTCACAATGAGATTAGCCGGCGTCCAATGCCAAGCCAAGAACTTCCACATACTGACCTCGCTGGTCAGAGCTACGATTTCAGCTTCAGCTTTGAAGAAATTAACACACTTGGATTTGAGGAGGCACCACAACGTAATTGGCAGGTACACAGCAACTTAATTTTTTTAATTTCATTGTAAAGGGTGATTAGCCTTTTGAACTATTTTCTAACTTGATGTCCAATAGTATCAATCTGAATGTGGCATGGGACAGCTGGGCATCTCCATCTGTAAGTATTATTACAGTTCATCGATGGAATGGTTAATTTCAGTGTATAAAAAACTGCCGTTAAATAGGTTAGGAGTAATGTATTTCTCTGTTCACTTGGCATTGATTGGTAGTTGTCTCATTGGGAGTATTGCATTGCCTTTTTTCTGGATGAAGGCATTAGAATTTAAAGCGGAGTTGCACACAAAAATGGAATTTTTGCTTATCTGATCCCCCCCCCCCCCCCCCTCCGATGACACCTTTCGGGGGGGAGCGGATACCTGTCTTTGACAAGTATCCTGTCCCCACTTCCGGGAGACTGCGCTGCAGCGATCTACGTCAGCAGCTCTGTCCCCCTCCTCCTCTTCTGCCGGCCAGTGAAAGAGCGTGCTTCGTGTATGCGCAGTAGGGGCCTGGCCGTGAAGCCAAAAGGCTACAATGCCGGGTTCCCTTGGTAGCAATGGCCACGGCAGCACCCGACCAGCCGATCCGAAGATCGCCTGCGGTGCCCACATCGCTGGACTCCAGAACAGGCAAGTGTCCTAATGTTAAAAGTCAGCAGCTACAGTATGTGTAGCTGCTGACTTAATTTTTAAAGGGACGGGCGGACCTCCTCTTTTTTTTTAAATAGGCAACAATTAAAACCATTTTTGTTCAAATTACTATGCTATATATTTTTTCTGGATGTATATAGTGTTATCTTGCTTTAGGTAAGGTTAATGCCTAGTTTTTAGTTATCATCTTGTTACTGGTTGTTAGGACACCACCATTATTATCCTTTTCACATTTTCCTATTCGGTTGAGGAAACCTGTAGTTTAGACCTATAGGAGGTACTTTGAATTGTTTTTTTACAAATACAAGTTTTGAATTGATCATCTTTTATCTTTAGTGAGTCAATGGTCTGGAACGAAGTATGGCTGTCAAGAGACCCCGTCTCACCTGCTTCATGTTCTGGGTCAATGACTCGCTAATGGTGAAGTAAGGATGCCAGCCCAGCAGTGTGCTACCTAAATAAATGCTGGAAGTAGCAGTTCCCATATATCATTACAGGTTCCCTATATTTAAAAGAAAAATCTTCTGAAGGATATAAAGGACAATTGCATAACATTGTTTGCACATACCTGCAGCAGCTTACAGGTGCCCCATGCTCTGCCTGCATGTCTGGGAATTCTGATTAGGCAAGGGTTCGGTACCACCTGGTAGTGCAGAAGCATGCCCTCCCCCCTCATCGCCTACAGATTAATGTTGGCTGGTGAAGAAATTCATAATAGTGATAGGGCAGCTCGAGAAACAAAAGAAGTTTGAAAAATAAATGAATATGCATCCACATAACTGGTAATGCAGATTTTGCGTGCATTTAGCGAGATTATGCCTTTTTC
This sequence comes from Rana muscosa, assembly GCA_029206835.1. Lineage (NCBI taxonomy): Eukaryota > Metazoa > Chordata > Amphibia > Anura > Ranidae > Rana > Rana muscosa. Next base: position 413,421,560 of record CM055121.1, read on the forward strand.
TTGGATATGCAAAGATTAGTCAGTAGATTAAAGGAATTGTATAAAATGGCCAAGTACATGGAAAATCAAATTACTTAAAAGTAAGCCATATGTTGCGTTAATTTTATAAATTTTTTTTTTGCCGTAACTGGTGCATTTTTGTTTCAGGGAAAGGGGCATAGAACTCCAAGCTTAACCAGTCTCAACTCACAGGAATCAAGCCAGGAAATCTTGCGGTTGACTGATAAAGTTCAGGCAGAATACAGAGATGCCTATCGGGAATATATTGCACAGATGGCAAATATAGAAGGTGCTGTGAGTTCTACTAGTGGCAGATCCTCTCCTATGAGCTCCAGTGCATACTACATTGGGCAGAGTACATCTGTGAGCTCCATACACTCCACTTCAGAACAAGACAAAGGGAAAGAAGAGCAAAAGCTGGAAGATGGTAGGAAGCCATTTTTGCTGAAGAGAAATGATGTTGTTGATTACACATCTTCCACAGCTTCTACAACTGATGCTTCCCCATTGGACCCGATCACAGAAGAGGATGAAAAGTCTGATCAGTCTGGTTCCAAGCTTCTTCCCAGTAAGAAGACAGCAGAGAGGACAAGCATATTCCAGGGAGCTGATATAAAGCTTAAGGGAAATGGAATGCGCTACCAGAAGCTTCCAAGCGATGAAGAGGAGTCTGGTCCAGAGGAGTCTGATAACACCCCACTTCTAAAGGATGGCAAAGACAAAAATCCAGATGCTACCACAGACAAGAAAGTGTCTGAGAGTGCACCAGAATCAGTGAGGACATTCATCAAAGCAAAAGAATACCTGTCTGATGCTATATTAGACAAGAAAGACTCCTCCGACTCTGGCGTGAGGTCCAATGAAAGTTCACCAAACCATTCACTCAACAACGAAGGCGGTGATGACCCCCAGCTTGAAAAAGCTAACCTTATTGAACTTGAGGATGACCGCCTGCGTGCAAAGAGGGGAATACCAAACAGTCTAAGCGGTCTTCAAGACTCCGCAATAGCGCGCATGTCCATCTGCTCGGAAGACAAGAAGAGCCCATCTGAAAGCAGCCTCATAGCCAGCAGCCCAGAGGAGAATTGGCCAACTTGCCAGAAAGGCTACAATCTCAACCGTACTCCCAGCACAGTGACCCTAAATAATAACACCGCAAACCAAAACTTTGAAGAAACCGAAGCAGCAAAAGAAGAGTCACCAATCATAGTGGTGCCTGGATCCAGCCCAGTTCACAATGAAAACCTGAAGAGATTGACCCACAAGAGAGGACAGCGATCAGGATACAGCCGCCTAGCAAAAGATTCCTCAGAGTTGCACACAGTCACATCATCTGACTCTGCTGGCTTTGCGGAGGAACGAGAGAGTATCCTTTAAACTCAATCTCCATCGTTTCAGTCCCTGTCAGCATCCATTTTTTTATTTTATTATTTTTCTTTCTCCGTTACCATTTTTTGCCAACCTCATCCAACCTTAAACCTTAAGTACTTGTGATCCTTAACACATCTTTCTTAAAATGTTCTGGAAAATATGTAAAAGCAAAAACCAGCAACTAACCTAGTAAAGAGCACTGAATCCTATCAGCAGCCATAATACCTCCTGCAGATCTTTCTACTGCTCTTTAATGTGACAAGAAGAGAACATCTTGTTCCAGAAAGTTTTATGACCATTAGATTTTGTGCTCTTCATTAGTCGTTTCATTATTCCATTACATTCACATTTTATAAGCATTATTGAACCGTCATGACCTGAAGTATTGGACAGTGAGATTAGAGCTGTTAATTTTGATACTTTATAAGGTTTTTCCACGTAGCACAATGTTTTATTTACGCTAAAATTCTTAAACGGTTAGCAGTTTGCTTAGTGGACATATTTGAGCTATAAAGCTTGGACTTTCCATACTAGGTTTTTGTCCCTCAGCTGAAAGGACAATCCGGAAATCGTTGCGGTGCCAATAAAAAGCTTAAAGAAAATTTTGATTTTTTTCTTCTACATAAGTTAATGTCAAGATGGCTTAAAGCAGACATCTAGAAAAATTACTTTCTTTTATTGTAAATTATCCAGAAATGTTATGTGCAATCTTTGCCAAAAAAGTCTGGAGGTTGGTTGGGGATGCTAAAAAAAGTTTGTATTAAGCAGCAAACTGACTCCAGCTTGTTTACAGAGAAAGATAGTTTATCATGCTTCCCTTCCTCCATGAGATCTCCCCTCACCCATTCATAGGAAGCCTTGTTTTCATTGAATAGAATACAAGGCTTTTTGTTGATGACAGAGGAAGGAGAAAGCGATCCAGCACTATCCTTCACTGTATGCAAGCTGGAACTTGCAATCTGAGCTTTAGAAGTTCATGGCTTGCAGTCAGTTTCTGGCATTCTAAAAAATAAAAATTTTAGCATCCCCATCCACCCTCTAGGTGTGGTAAGCAAAAGATTGTGCATAACTTCCCCGTACCATTTACAATATAAAAGTACTTATTCCTAGAGTTTACACTAAAAGCCAGGAAAATCCTTAGCTGGGTGGAGAAACCATTTAAAGATCTATAGCAGTGTTTCTCAACTCTTGTCCCTTGGTGGCTGCAAGCAGTGCATGTATTTCAGATCTCCCCAACAGTATCAACTGTTCTTTGTAGCCGTTATTGCATAACCAAGCTGCATTTTCTCCTGAAATTCTAGGTAACATAATACTGTTCAGTGCCAGTAAGGGCTAGAGATCAGAATCGCTGTGCTAAAATCTGGTTCAGTAAGGATGGAAAGTTTGCTGGGTTTACACTAGGTGGTCTTCACAAATCGATATCGCAGGCAATCCAAAACTTATTAAAGAGGGTGAACCTGCATTGATCACACTTGTAAGAAGTATAAATGCTAAATAAATTCAATAGGTGGTTTGAGATTTTAATCTGTGCAAACCACTACAGTTTCTAAGACTGACTATATTAATACAATGGTCAGCATTTTCAGAATACCAGCTAATGTTATGACATGTGCTTATGGTAACTGAATTGCTGAAACAGCATAAAATATCAAATATCTACATAAAAATGCAGAGGGCCCCCAAACATAGCATAAATTCTTCACACCAGTGACTAAAAACAAATTTACAAATATAAAATGAATGTTCCATAAGTCATATCAGAAACTTCAGTTTATTTCGTTTTTTTTAGTCGTGAGCTGTTTATATATTAACTGCTTGCCGACCAGCCGCCGTTATTATACTGCGGCAAAGTGGCACAATCCCGCGAATCATCGTAGCTGTACATCGGCTCGTGAAGTCGCTTTTGTGGGCGCGCGCTCTTATTGGCCAGCGGAGGAGCCAATCAACGGGTCCGGCAGACTTGATGTCCGCTGGCCACCTGCGATCGTTCCCCGCAGTGACAGAACGGGGATCTGCCTGTGTAAACAAGGCAGATCTCCATTCTGACAGGGGAGATCACACAGATCCTGTCTTTCTGCTATGCAGGAAGATGGATCTGTGTGTTTCCCCAGTGACACAGTCCCCCATACAGTTAGAAAACACAAACAGGGAACACATTTAACCACTTGATCACCCCTGACGTCAACTCCTTCCCTGCCAGTGTTCGTACAATAACAGTACATATTTTTAGCACTGATTAATGTTGTAATGTCACTGGTTCCCAAAAGAATGTCAAAAATGTCAGTTGGGTGTCTGATCTGTCCGCGGCAATGTCGCAGTCCCGCTAAAAATCACTGATCGCTGCCATTACTAGTAAAAAAAAAAATCATAAAAATGCCATAAATCTATCCCCTATTTTGTAGACGCGATAACTTTTGCGCAAACCAATCAATACATGCTTATTGCGTTTTACATTTTTTATCAATAATATGTAACAGAATACATATTGACCTAAACTGATGAATACATTTTTTTTATTGTTTTTTTTGGAAATGTTTTAGAGCAGAAACTAAAAAAATTATCATTTTTTTCAAAATTGTTGGCAGTTTTTTTATTTATAGCGCAAAATATAAAAACCGCAGAGGTGAGCAAATACCACCAAAAGAAAGCTCTAATTGTGGGAAAAAAAGGACTTCCATTTTGCTTGGGTACAGCGGCACACGACTGCACAATTGTCACCTAAAGCGACGCAGTGCCGTTTCGCAAAAAATGGCCTGGTTAGGAAGGGGGTAAATCCTTCCGTGCTGAAGTGGTCAAAGTGGATGTGTCTCCTATCTACACAATAGGCAGCCATTTTGTGCACTATTTCATGTTTTTAGTTCATTGGAAACAAATGGTGGCTTTGGCTCATGGCTTGATGATGCCAAAAATGCCTGAATTCAAGATTAGTGGTAGCCTGGATATAGTGCATTGATCTGTTTATCTTCAGCAAGGCAGCCAAGGCTCATTCATTTGTCTCTGGCACTGTTTGCCCTGTGCATTGATAGTGCTTTTTGAAAGACCCAGAACGTTGTATTTGAGAAGGGCGTCGCACTACAATGTGGCTCCCCCTTATTTGCCTGGGAATTTGTTAAAGGCTTTTCCCAGTGTCTTGGATAACACTACCAGCTTAAGACCCCTTTCACACCAGGTCGTTTTGCAGGCGCTATTGCGCTAAAAATATCGCCTGCAAACCGACCTGAAACAGCCGCTGCTGTGTCTCCAGTGTGAAAGCCCGAGGGCTTTCACACTGGAGCGGTGCGCCAGCAGGACGGTAAAAAAAGTCCTGCTAGCCACATCTTTGGAGTGGTGAAGGAGCGGTGTGTATACCGCTCCTCCACCGCTCCTGCCCATTGAAATCAATGGGACACCGCGGCTATACCTCTGCGCTTTGCAGTGGTTTTTAACCCTTTCTCGGCTGCTAGCAGGGGGGTAAACCACCCCCCCGCTAGCGGCCGCTTTACCGCCGACGCACCTCCAGCCCCAGCGTGAAAGGGACCTAAAGCGTGAAGCAGAAATTTGTAAGAAGTGTGACGGCAAACTTTCCTCATGTTATTTGTCCCCTGATTGTAACTCAGTGATTCACTACTTAGAGCTACAGCCATTTTACGTATCTGTTCAATTTTAAAGTGGTTGTAAACCTCAGACATGAAATATGAACAAAGCATATCCCTCTATAGTGTGTACTTTTCTCAATTAAAAATCACTAAGTGTAATTTCTGTGCACTGCTTTGTTCCTCTTCTATCTGTAGGAGTCACTTCTGACAATTTTTCCTGACACCAAGAAAAAAAGGGTGATGGGGAGGAATCTCAAGCTGATGGCCTCAGCTCTGCTCCTGTGTGACGGGAGGGGGGGGGGGGGTGGTCCTTCCTTCCTTTTTTCCTTCCTTCCTTTTTTTTCCTTCCTTCGCTTCCTTTTTTTCCTTCCTTCCTTCTTTCCTTTTTTCCTTCCTTCATTTCTGTCAGCTCTCAGAGCTCTCCTCACTGACCTCTGCAGTGTGTAACTTCAGCTCTCCGCTTTATTTTTTTAAGTCTCAAAAACACTTCTAAATTCAGCACTTTGAATGGATGTAGAGAAGACTGCAGGTGGGCAGGTACAATTTATGTAGGAGGACTTCTTTCATCTCTGTGTATTACCCAAGCATAGTCTCTTTACTGAGTATATGTAAAGGGTTTACAACCACTTTGAGTGTTGGGCTTCCCTTCTGGGGGAAAATCTGATGGTGATTCAGTTGAAGGCCATATGAGCCTTGCAAACCTCAATGTCACAGATTTCCAATCAGTGGACAACACAATATTCATGAATCCCCTTTGTATTTTAAAGTGGAATTCTTTAATACTTGTGCTATGTTATGTCCTCAAATATTTTCCAGGTTGATTTCACTTAGACGTGATAGTTTTATTTGATCTTCATGCTAATGAGGGTTTAGGGTCACCTTGTCTCTTGTCAAGTCAAATTATCACATTGTGTTGAGCAAACACTAGTGAAACATGCCTGTACAATAGTAATTTTTTCCAGTGGTCATTTGTTTCAGTAATTGTGAGATTATGTTGTGCCATACCAATGTTTGATGTTCTAAGTGTTTGTGATGCATGCCTTGACGATAGTGTCCTGGTGAACTGCATGCCGTAGACCTATAGATATCCTTCCTGGTCAGGAACCTTTGTCACCTGTCAAGTCTGTATTTTAGGAGCAACTCTAATGAGACAATACAATATGTAATTGTCCATAAACGTTTGCCCAGTTGACAACAGTCATTGAGAACTCATGCGAGCTTGAATGGAGTGATGATATGGTAGAATGGGTGAAACTGTCCATGCTGGACTAATGGCCAAACAAATCCTAGGAATAAAACACGGGGGGCATTCTTTAACATTGTCAGGCTAAAAGGCCAATTTATCCAGTTTTGAAAATGGGGAGTTATTCAGCAGCACAACAAAAATGTCCATATAATTGAATGCAGTCAACAACATTCGTAATAGGGTTGCATTTAAACACTTGGCAATGGGTTTTTAAATAAAATAAAAAAACTGGATACACTTAATTGTGTGCTACCAATATCAAGACATCGTTTCTCCAGTGCCATTTAGAAAAAAAAAACGAAAGCAAATATTGGTTTGCTGTCTTCAGTACATCCTTCTTTTCTCTTAAGACTAGTTGTGTGTACATTTCTGGATTGGTATGGTTCATGGTATGCTTCAAACCTCAGATAATATATCTGTATAATCATTTATTCCTATGGTGAGTGCAGGTGTCAGATGTATGAACACTGCTCTGATGATGATGCAATTTTAACAACTGCCCCATTCACCACAGGAATATGAGCTTTAGCTTTCAGAAAAAGGCCTGATGCAAATGTGTATTATAAGCCAGCAGACACTAAAAAAGACAAGCCACCTACCCGTAAAGGGACACTATTGGTTGTTTCATATTCAAAAAGTGGTTTATAAAAAAGCTTTTCATAAAAAGCAGACCTTAAAAATATACAGTTCGCTTATTAACTGATTAGTTAAATGTACTTAAAGTATGAAGGATGGAAAGAAGGTCCTCAAATTCCAGTCATATCCGTGCTCTGAGCACTCCAGTGAAATAGACTGATGGCTGACAGTGGTTTTTGATCTGGTTGCCAGAGCTCCTGGCACTGACTTGTGCTGCCGGTCAGTACAGCTCAGCGGAGTTCCTTGGTCATAAGATCTGTGCTTTGTTTCACGGCCAGCACAAGACCGTTTCTGAGAAGTGTTCGTGTGACAGTGGTTAATATGAAAGGTATGTGCTAGTGTCCCTTGTTGTCAGACTGTTTAAATGCCATTTACCTGTCCCCAAGCCTGCATGATGACAGTATTTCAAAACCTAATTAAAGTGCTGTTAACTGTTTCACAATGTTGAAATAAAACAAACTGTAAACCGTGTTTGTGTTCTGTCTTTCCTGATTGCATTTACTGTAGTCACCAGTAGAAATAATACGGCATAAAGTGATATCATAGTAATAAGTGTAGAAGCAGGTATACTAGATAACGATAAGTGGATCTGGTTAGCAGTACAGTGGCATTTATAGGAATTTGGTGTCATCCTTACTTTACTATAATGCAGTCCAGGAGAAAAAGACTGGTCTTTATCAATTGCAGAACATTGGCTGATTTATGTGCCCCCCCCCAAGACAGGAGCAGAATCATTTGAAATGAAGAGGGATGGCTGCATCGACTCTCCTCTTGGGTGTCACTTAAAGTGAATCTTCTAATAAACATTAACACTTAAAGTATACCTGAGATGAACATGGGATCAGTCATTGCAAGCCTCCTAAGAATATTTGTTTTGTTTGTGACTCAAATATTGAAGTCAGTGGGTCATCATAATAGCCAGGCAACTATCATTTTTTGAAGAAGGTCACCAATGGCAACCCCTATATTCTCTCAGTACGGGTTCATTTTAACCCAAATCAATAAGATTTTATTTAGAATGAAAAAACAGTTGTGTTGCTATAAAATAGTTCAGGGGTATCCTAAATTTTCACAAGGGTACAGTACAAGAGTCATAATAATATGTTTTACAAATATTTGCATGCTGAAAAAAACTAATTTTTAAAAATGAATAAAATTTAAATACATTTAGCGTGGAGCTTTTTTGTAGTAATTGCCATATTCAGAACAGAAAAAGAACTTGCAGTGGTAGTAAACCCGCAGCTGCTGGAAATTTTTTTTTCCCTGGCATTGTCATAATGTGCTAGTATGCATCACATTACTAGCACATTAGGAGAAGCTTGCCTTTAGAACAAAGGCCTCTCCAGTGCCACAATGTCACCGCTGAGAGGGCTGACATCTTGCCCCGGTCTTCCTTCCGGGTTTGGGGCCTCTAACTACATGAGTGGCCAGGGGCGCGATGACGTCACTCCTGCGCATTTAGGGAACGGGCTCTGAAGGTCTGACACTGTAAGCCAGACCTTCAGAGCGCATGCATGAGATATTCACAGTACCTACAGGTAAGCCTTATTATAGACTTACCTGTAGGTACAAGTGGTGTAACAGTTTACTGCCACTTTCAGTAAAACAAAGCAAAGATATTCCTCAAAATGTCAGCCCATCAGAGTCCCACTCCACAGCAGAGACCCATTAAAGTTTGCCCTAACGTCAGGGTCCCTATCAGAGTCAGAAATTTAAGTTGACTAAAATGTACTGGAGTTTTTTTTTTAATAACAGAGAAGTTTGATTATTTCTTGTAGAACATTACAAAACGGTAAAACAACCATACTTGCTCAAAAGAGGGCAATAAATCCTGAGACACAATCCACGCTGGTTGACAGTGACATCCCAGCTGATCACATATACAAGTCAAAGAAACCAACAGATTACCACAGTGATCGATCAAAGACTGACATGTTATTCTACACAAGGAACCGTTACATTAAGTGGTAACAAAACCTTCTGGTACGCAAATTATAGCATAGTGAGCAAGGGAGCATAGCTCACTAATAAAGCAGACATAATGTGGAGTAGTAAAAGGAATTGTTGGGGGAAGGAAAAAAAGAAGAATGAAAAAAAGGGTACGCAGGAGAGGGCGAGGAAGAAACTTTTTCGAAGACCATCAAAAATCGTCATAGGTCAAAAGCCAAATTCTGTGGAATTTTTTGGTGCAGTTACAACCCAAGTAGGTGGGCTTGTACAATGGGTGGACATTATTTATTAAAGTGTGCCATTGGGATATTGTAGGGGGTCCAGCACTTTCCATTTTTATAAGATAGCTTTCCTGGCATAATAGAACGCATAAAACAGAAACAAACATTTGTAGTATGTGGTGGCCATCGTGTCACAAATACCCAGCAATAGCATAAGTGGATCTTTAGCAATCGTTAATTCACTAATAGCCCCCACCTCTGATGCCACTGCATCCCAAAAAAAAACTGTAGCAAAGGGCAAGACCAAATCATATGTAGGAACGTGCCCATGAACCACAGCACTTAGGGAATGTAGGATCCGTCAATGGCGTAAATGGAGGACAGCCTGTGGGGGGAGTACTACGCCCTGTTGAGGAATTTTAACTGAATCCATTTGTTCCTAGCAGAGATCATGAGTGGGAGATATTGTTGTATGCCCTGCCCCCAATCTCCATCAGTTAAGTCGGGCAGATCACTGTGCCACTTGTCATATAGGCAGGATACCTTTGATGTGTCGTCGGAGTAAGCTGTACATTGATATAGGGAGGAAAGGAGTTTGTCCAGTCGCTATGTTGACAGAAGCAATGCAACCTGATGGGAACTCCACTCCAGAGGAAAGGTAAATTGTGATTGTGCAGAGTTTTTACCCGAAACTGTGCCCAAATAATAGGGCCTGGGATATTATGAAAGTGTGGCAATCTAGGTTTACCCTTTATTTGGGAGTATGTGGGTAACACTTCCCCGAAGCCCCCAGAGAGGCCTCCACACCCCCCAAGGTGGTATTTATAGGCATTGGAATTAGAGTGGGGCCCCCGATACACCAAATTGCTCAATTCAGTATAAGAACCAAGAAGGGCGGCCTCCAAGTCCACAGCCGGGTTATTTGGCATCTGGGAAAACCACCACCTTACTGATGCCAGAACAGCAGCCCAATAATAATAATTCGGAAAACAGGCGTGTGAGGCCACCCAAGTGAAGGTAAATTGGGTATGTGGCGCTCCAGGAGGGCAATGCCCTTAGTTTGTAATAATGCACATTTGATTAGTCAGTCTTTAGGTAAAAACAAAGTTGAACCACGGTAAGGAGGTGATTTAAAAAGAGGCAGCCATCCTCAGAGTGTGTACAGCAACTCTGCAAAACGTATAAAAGATACTGGGGGGTGCCTCTCTAAGTGTAGCATTAAAACAGTAACATTTATTGCACAAGATTAGAAACGTCACTTACAAGCTGTGAGTAAGAGTCATGCTCATCATAAGCGAGTAGTCCTGGCAGTTCTACTGCGTCCCACAGGCTCCTCGCATGATCTGGGTAGCTGGGAAAGGTTCTGTTGTGCTGAAACGTACAGTATTCAGGAATTAAGGTGGTAAGGTCATTTTTAATAAGGTTAATTCTACCCACTGGGCTCAACAGAAAAGATTTCCACACTGCGCGTCTCTAAGACAGACGACACAGACCCGGAAAAAGATTCTGTCAAATTCCTCTGAACAATCCCTAAATGTTTTAATTGTAACACCCATTGTAATGGAGCAACAGATGGCACCTTGGGTTCCCTGAAGCCCAGAGAGAACAGGACAGATTTGTCCCAGTTCATTCTGACACCAGAAAAGGAACCAAAGTGATCAATCAAGGCCAGAGCTGCCGGTAGGGTTTTGGAGACATCACCTATATATAGTAGTATGTCATCTGCGTAGACCAGGATTTTCTCTTCCAGGGGTCCCCCAAAAATCCCACGCATGGTAGCAGAGGTCTGAATCCTAATGGCCAAAGGTTCTATACCTAGAGCCAAGAGGCCTGGTGAAAGCAGGCATCCATCCCTTCCTGGTACCACAGAACAGTCTAAATTTGAGAGGAAGTATATCACCAGTGTGAATTATGGCCACCGGGGCAGTGTATAACAGGTGTATCAATAATATAAATTAAGGGCCAAACCTCCCAGAGATAAAGACCCTCCACTGAATCAAAGGCCTTCTCCGCGTCCAAGGAAGCCACCAATTTAGGAGAGTCCCGGGCGCAGATGAGCCAAGGATAGTGAATAGTCTACGCAGATTTATGTCCGTGCCCTTACCTGGCATGAACCCTGACTGGTCACTATGGATTATAGAAATAACACTATTGAGGCGGGTAGCCAAAATGTTGGTGAATATCTTGGCGTTCATCTTCAATAATGATATAGGTCATTAGGTGGAACAGAGTTCAGGGTTCTTACCTGGTTTGGAAACGACTGACAATGGCACGGGACATATGGCTGGAAGGGTTGACTCCTTCAGGACAACCACTAGCATTGCATGATATCTGGGAGCCACTGCCTCAAGATGGGCTTTGTAAAATTCAGTGGGAAGGTCATCCATGCCTGGAGTTTTACAACACTGCATGGATTCTGTAGCCTGTTGTACCTTCTTCATGGAGATAGGCTAGTCTAGAATGTTGTTCAGATGATAGAGGAAAATCTAGATCTGCCAAATAAGATAGAAGGTCTGGACTCTGGAAGAATAGAGCTCTTGGTAAAAAGCTGGCAAATCGAGCATTGACTGCTACAGGATCAGTTAAGAGGATACCGTCAGCATCTCTGATCGCTATAGAGGTCACCGCGGACTGCTCTTTAGAGAGCCAGGCCAATAGGCATCCACTCCCATCTCCCTGCTCAAAGATGCACTGTGCCTGATGTAACTGTTGCTGCTCTGCATTTTCCACCCTAAGGAGCCCCACCTCCTGATAAGCTACCTGCATGTCTGAATAGATAATAGTGTTATTAGTTGTCACAAACTGTTGTTCAAGAATGCGGGGCCGGTTTTCAAGAGTCTAGGTGTTAGCTCGTCTGGTAGTAGCTATCAAGGTTTTATATTGTCCTCGCATAAATGCTTTAAAGGCATCCCAAACTACTAGTGCGGAGGCAGAGCCATCGTTAATGCAGAGTTCCACTGGTTTTTGAGTTTATTAAAAGTCAGCAGCTACAAAAAGTATAGCTGCTGACTTTTAATAAAGAGACACTCACCTGTCCCACAGTCCAGTAATGCGGCTGCCCAAAGCCTCCGTTCTCTCCCCCTCCTCTTCGTGGCGCCGACATTGTAAGTGTGGGCGCCCATCTGTGACAGTTTGCGGCTTCACGGCCGGGCACGCGTTGCGCTCCGTCAATGGCCAGGCAATGTTCTGGGAGCTGTTACGTGTCCCAGAACATTGCCGGAAGGGAGGGGCCGCCTAGGGGGAGAGGAGGAGTTGCCTAGGCGGCCAGAGGTCGGAAGGAGGAAGTGGGACAGAAAGTCCCACTCCAAACCAGGTAACCAGCCCCCCCCCAAAAAAAATGACATGCCAATTGTGGCATGCATGTCAGGGGGCGAGGAGTACTTAAAGCGGAAGTTCCACTTTTGGGTGAAACTCCGCTTTAATGGGCCAATAGGTCTGAACTGCTTCAGCAGCTGGGGTTTCCACCTTCTCATCTGAAATCCAGTATCGGGAAAGTCTCCACACCCTGTCCAAGTGGGTATTATGCAACTGAATGGACAACAACACAGGGGCGTGGTCAGGGATACCCCTCGGGAGTATAGAAACCTCCCCTCATTTTCGCAATAAAGGGGTGGACACACAAAAAATGTCAATACGAGACATTATTATAAGAGAAGAAACAAGTAAACTATCTGTCCCTGGGGTGCTTCCAACACCAGGCATCTCACAGCCGATAAAGGCTAGCCCATTTAGACAATGCTGAGGCATTATCCAGAGTCCGCTTATGCAGATCTGGAGAAGTTAAGTCACCAGCCACTACTGCAAGGGACATGGGTCGCCAGAAGATATGTCAACTTATGGATGTGGGAAGAGTGCACTGGCGGAGGAAGGTATACCCCAAGGATCACCATATGCACATTATATATATCCTTGCATGAAGCACCACACATTTACCTTCTGGGTCCAGCTTAAGGTCTAACGGGAAAAGGCCAGATTTTTTATTTATAACAGGGACAGGGCCCACATGGCCCGACATAACACAAAGTAATACTTATAACAAAACCATAGCTCTTCTACAAATCTTGGTACATAGTAACATGGCAAATAAAACGACAGGTCGAACCACTAGGCACGGTATGAGTATAAACATAACAGCTTGTCCATGGGGTGTCTCGTGCGCTCCTGTCAACTGCCCGGGAGTCTCAGTTATATTAGGTGTGCGGAGATGGCATAGAGACCTCTATCGTAAAGGAGGGTGCATGTGTTCTAATTTGTAGCAATGTAAGATGTCAGAGCCCATGTGCCCAATCCCTTCATTTTCTATTTATCAAAAAAGGCCCCCGAACATAGGAGTAAGAAATACCAGAAAAAAAAAAAAGGTAAAATTGAAAATAGCGCAGAAAAGTCTAAGAAGCGGTCAGAGGATAGAGGGAGGGGGGAAAGGTGGGGGTTCAGTCTCCTGCGTACGGAATGCCGGTGGAGGTCACCTGAAACGTCGACATAGTAACCTGTACTTTCAATAAAAGAGGCCGGGGGGGGGGCCTGCAGAAGAGTGTGTCTTCATACATCAGCCGACGGGTTTTCTCAAAGCTTGACCCTCAACCGAGAATATGAAGATATTCCATAGTTGCCAAGTTTTAGTGAATGTTTCCTGCCTATTTTGCGCTGTAAGGACAAGGTCCTTCATGTGTTTTATCGCTTCCACTCTTGCCAGCCAGGAAGCAATGGTTGGTGGAAGTGTGGCTTTCCAATGAAGAGGAATGCAGGCCTTGGCTGCGTCAAGCAGGTGTCTAATCACAGACTTTTTGTACGCTTTCTTCGGGACGCTAGACGCATGCAGAAGAAAGAATGCAGGATCATCTGGAATGGTGCTTTCCTTGAATTTCTGAGCCACCTCCCGTACCACTCGCCAAAAGTGGCTCAGGCTGGGACATGACCAGAAGATGTGTACCAATGTTCCCTTGTCTGCTCGGCAGCGCCAGCAAAGATCAGACGTTGCTGGGAAAAATTTGTGGAGGAGTGCAGGGGAGAACTCTAAAGTGCTAATTTTAAAGGCTTATATGCAAGTTATGGTCATAAAAAAAGTTTTTGGGGACCCAGGTCCTGCCCCAGGGGACATGTATCAATGCACAAAAAAGGTTTAAAAACGCCAGTTTTTTTGGGAGCAGTGATTTTAATAATGCTTAAAGTGAAACAATGAAAGTGAAATATTCCTTTAAATTTCGTACCTAGGGAGTGTGTATAGTATGCCTGTAAAGTAGCGCTTGTTTCCCGTGCTTAGAACTGTCCCTGCACAAAGTGTAATTTCTGAAGGAAAAAAAGTAATTTAAAAGCACTCGCGGCTATAATGAATTGTCGGCTCCCGGAAATACAGAGAAAAGTCATTGATAAAAATAAATAGAAACAATGCGTGGGGGTCCCCCCAAATTCAATTACCAGGTCCTTTAGGTCTGGTATGGATATAAAGGGGAACCCTCCGTCAAATAAAAAAAAATAAAAAATTGGGGTTCCCCCCAAATATCCATACCAGACCCTTCAGGTCTGGTATGGATTTTAAGGGGAACTCCACGCCAAATTAAAAAAAAAATGACGTGGAGTTCCCCCCAAAAATCCATACCAGACCCTTTATCCGAGCACGCAACCTGGCAGGCCGCAGGAAAAGAGGGAGCGCCCCCCCCCTCCTGAACCGTACCAGGCCACATGCCCTCAACATGGGGAGGATGCTTTGGGGGTCTGTGAACATGTTGATGGGGACAAGGGCCTCATCCCCACAACCCTTGCCCGGCGATTGTGGGGGTCTGCAGGCGGGGAGCTTATCGGAATCTGGAAGACCCCTTTAACAAAGAGGGCCCCCAGATCCCGGCCCCCCTATGTGAATTGGTAAGGGGTACATTGTACCCCTACCATTTCACAGAGAAACTGTAAAAAATTGTAAAAAAACACACAGACACCGTTGGGAAAATAGGATTTTTATTACAGCTTACCTGTAAAATCCTTTTCTTGGAGTACATCATGGGACACAGAGCCTTAAGTAATTTACTTAATGGGTAATAGGCCCTACCTTCAGGTGTTGACACTGGTAAACCCTAATTAAGGAAGTTTACTCCCTATATAACCCCTCCTCCTTCCAGGAGCACATCAGTTTTTGTAGCAAAGCAATATGTCTAAATCCCAAAAGAGGGGAGGGACCTCTGTGTCCCATGATGTACTCCAAGAAAAGGATTTTACAGGTAAGCTGTAATAAAAATCCTATTTTCTTTATCGTACATCATGGGACACAGAGCCTTAAGTAATTTACTTAATGGGACATCCCATAGCAATGCCACTTGAGGGGTGGGAGAAACAACCCGCAGGGGACACCCAGACTTGAGGATCTACACTGCTGCTTGCAGCACACTGCGCCCAAAGGCGATATCCTCATACCTCCTTACATCCACCTGATAAAATTTTGTGAATGTATGCACTGAAGACCAAGTTGCGGCCTTACAGATCTGAGCCATGGAGGCCTGATGACGCACTGCCCAAGAAGCACTAACCGACCTGGTAGAGTGCGCCTTAACTCGAAACGGGGGAATCTTGCCCCTTAAATCATAAGTTTGAATTATCACTTGCCGAATCCACTTAGCGACAGTGGATTTCGACGCTGCCTGTCCCTTCTTAGGACCCTCCGGCAGAATAAATAAGACATCAGTCTTACGAATCTGAGCAGTTTTCTTTAAATAGATTTTCACTGCTCTCACCACATCAAGACAATGTAGTGACTTTTCTTCCCTGGAACATGGTTTTGGAAAAAACGATGGCAGGACAATATCTTGGTTCAGGTGAAAACCTGAAATTACTTTTGGCAAAAAGCCTGGATGAGGGCGTAGTACCACTCTGTCCTCATGAAAAATTAAATACGGCTCTTTACAAGAAAGAGCAGCCAACTCTGATACCCTCCTTGCTGAGGATATAGCAACCAAAAATACCAACTTCCTTGTCAGAAGGACAAGGGGAATATGTTGTATCGGTTCAAATGGCTGTTTTTGTAACACAGACAAAACTAAGTTTAAGTCCCAGGGAATCAAGGGAGGTTTGACGGGCGGATTAAGCCGCGTTACTCCTTGTATAAAGCCCCGGACTAAAGAATGAGTAGCAAGTGGTCTTTGAAATAAGACCGATAAAGATGAGACTTGGCCTTTAATAGTACTTAAGGCCAACTTCATCTCTACCCCTAATTGTAGAAAGGCAAGAATTCTGCCTATGATATATCTCCGAGGGTGCCAACCCTTGGATTCACACCAGGAAACATAAGCCTTCCAGACTCTATAATATATAGTTCTGGAAGCTGGCTTCCTGGCATTGATCAGGGTAGAGATAACTGACCTGGAAAGCCCACATTTCTTTAGAATGTGGGTTTCAACAGCCAAGCCGTTAAATTTAGAGACCGTAAGGCAGGATGGAATATCGGTCCCTGAGAGAGCAGATCTGACCGTAGTGGGAGGGACCATGGGCCCTCCACTGCCATCTTTACGATTTCTGCATACCATGACCTTCTGGGCCATGCTGGTGCTACCAGAATAATCTGCTTCCTTTTCAGCTTGATTCTGCAAAGAAGTCGAGGCAGCAACTGGATGGGGGGAAATGCATATATCAGTGAGAACTGATCCCATGAGGTCACCAACGCATCCGTTCCGCATGCAAATGGATTCCTTGTTCTGGCCACAAAGTTGACCAACTTCGTGTTGAATCTGGATGCTAGGAGATCTACGTCCGGAGTCCCCCATCTTTGGCAAACAGCCCGAAATATGTCGGGGTGAAGCGACCATTCCCCTGGGAATAACTGCTGGCGACTTAAGTAGTCCGCCTGCCAATTCTCTACTCCGGGAATGAATATTGCAGAAAGGCAAGGAACATTCCTTTCTGCCCAAGTTAGAATATGGTTCACCTCTCTCTGCGCTGAGAGACTCTTGGTGCCCCCTTGGTGATTGATATAGGCCACAGCTGTGGCATTGTCGGATTGAATCCTGACGGTAATTCTGTAGCCTGGAAGTCCAGGCCTTTAGAGCCAGACGTACTGCCCGAATCTCTAGGATATTGATGGGCAAGCCTCTTTCGGTCCTTGACCATTGTCCTTGGACTGTTGTCCTTTCTAGTACTGCTCCCCAGCCTGAGAGGCTGGCATCCGTCGTTACGACCTTCCAGATAACTGGTCTGAAGGATTTTCCCTTCAGCAGATTCTGGGTTAGTAACCACCAAGTGAGGCTTTGGGCCACTCTTGGGGACAGCCGCATTGGCGAGTCTAAGGCTTGAATTGTTTTGTTCCAAGCAGACAGGATACTGTTTTGCAACAGTCTTGAATGGAACTGGGCAAAAGGAACTGCTTCGAATGAAGCCACCATGGTTCCTAGTAACCTCATGCAGAGGCGAATGGAGGGATTGCCATTTGACCTGACCCGCCGTACCAATTATTTTATGGAGTTGATCTTTGCTAGAGGCAAGAACACCTTTTCCTGGGCTGTGTCTATGATCAGACCCAAGTACTTTAGTCTTTTTAGCGGTATTAAGGAAGATTTCTCCAGATTGAGAATCCAACCCAATGCTTTCAGATAGTCGGTTGTAGTGCGTACAGCTTGCTCCAAGCGAATCACTGATTGATCTATAACTAATAGATCGTCTAGGTACGCTATGATTGTTATGCCCTGTGCCCTTAACCTGGCTAGAGGTGGGGCCAGCACCTTGGTGAACACCCGGGGTGCTGTGGCTAGCCCGAAGGGCAGGGCTACAAACTGGAAATGCTGTTGTTCTAATTCGAACCGCAGAAATTTTGGATGAGCAGGGAATATAGGGATATGCATCCCTGATGTCGATTGACGCGAGAAGTTCTCCTCCTAGAAGGATAGAAACTACTGATCTGATTGTCTCCATGCGAAAGGAGCGGATCTTCAGGAATTGATTTAGCTTTCTTAGATCTAGAATGGGTCTGACGTCTCCATTTGGTTTTGGTACCATGAAAAGATTTGAATAAAACCCCAGACCTTGTTCCCTTGTGGGGATCTGTATGATCACCCCTTGAGATCTTAATCGGTCTAGTGCTTGAAACAGAGATTGTTTCTTCTCTGGATCCTTGGGTACGCTTGATCTTAGGAAACGAGATGGTGGAAAGTTCCGGAATTCCAGCTTGTATCCCAGCGTTACAGTGGAGATGACCCATGTGTCCTGAATCTCCTTTTTCCAGACTTCTGAAAAGTGCAAAAGTCTTCCCCCCCCCACCTTGGTGAGGGGGGTTGCCTCTTCATGACGAGCCTTTAGGATTCTGTTTTGCAGATTTCCTACCCCAGGGCTTCTTTTGAGCCTGGGTCTGACTCTGAGGTCTTCCTCTAGAGTCTGACGGCAGAGGCCGTCGCCACTGCTTAGAGGCGGAAGCCCTTGGCGCAGGGGAAAGGGCCCGTTTAAATGAAGGGTGTTTGTATTTTCTTTTGATGGGTAAAAGCGTGCTTTTCCCACTAGAAATTGTCTTGATATATTTATCCAAGTCCTCTCCGAAAAGTCGCTCCCCATGGAAGGGAAACCCAGTTAGGAGGTTCTTACATGGCGTTTCAGCTGACCAATTCTTTAGCCACAGGATCCTGCGCATATGTACAAGCATAAGCGTAAGGCGGGATGCCTGGTGAATGGAATCTTTAATGGCATCTATGGCAAAACATAATGCCTTAGGTAGTTCAGCCAAATCCCGGGCTTGTTGTGTAGGAAGTTCTCTAAGGGCCCATTTAAATTGGTCCTTTAGGGATTGGCAGACGCCTATTGCGGCGACTGCTGGCTGAGTGACGGCACCTGCTATGGAAAAAGCAGATTTTAGCAGGGATTCCAACTTCTTATCTGTTGGATCCTTAAGCATTTGTGCATTGTCTACAGGACAAGTCAAGTTATTATTCACATTGGAAATCGCAGCGTCAACTGCTGGTACTTTCCATCTTTTGGAGAATCTTTTCTCCAGAGGATAGCGATTTGCAAAACTCTTAGGAGGGAGAAAATGTTTATCCGGATGATCCCATTCTGGAAAAATAAGCTGTTCTAGCAATGCATGTGCTGGAAACGCATGCAAAGCATGGGAAGGTTTCAAAGAACCTAAAGGAAGAGGCCGGGTTTTCATGAGACTCTGTTAGAGGCAGCATGAAGGTGGAGCGAACCATTTCTGTAAGAGATTGTATCAGCAATTTCTCAGTTTGGGAAGCTGAAAAAGGTTCATCTACCGTTGTCTCCTCCAAGGAGGAATCATCGGTTTGTCTTTCTTCCTGATCGATTGAGGGTAACACCTCATCGTGAGTCCACTGTTCCCCTAGTAAAGCTAAAGTGGGGGAAGGGCTAGTACGTTTCTTATCACTCTGAATAGAGGATGCGATTAAAGCCGCTAATCTTTCTTGCATACCCTGGAGGGAGGAGGAGAGGGCATCTTCAGTCACATATCTAGGTGCTGAGATGTGAGAGGCAGTTGTACCATCAATTTGTTCCAATGGCTCACCCTGTGTTGCCATAATTGGTAATTCAGGCGAGAATGACAGCATGGAATTACAGCTAGAAGTCTCAATGCCTGGGGGTGAAATCTTTGCTTTTTTGGCCCTTGAGGTGTCTTTTTTGGTAGGCATAGTCCTAAGTACAAAAACAGAGGTGCTATACAATTTGCACTAAATCGCTGGAAATTGTCATGACTTTAAAAGCCGCTATAAAGTTTCAGCCTAGTGCTGAAAAGAGTGTCTTTCCTGAATCAGGAATGCCAGTGCAACCCATACGTGTCTCACAGCTCGTGTGTCTCTGTGTATGCTTCCTCCTCAGCAGCGGAGGAGAGACTGACATGGCTATATGTTTCCCATTTTCGCGGTACTGCGTTTAGGCTCCGCCCCCTCCGGAAAAAAAATCTGCCCCCTTTTTCCATAAAAAAAAAAGTTTTTTTTATGGATCCCTGACCAAACAAGGGGAGGGGGAGGGGGAGGGGAGCAGAGACTGCAATGAGGCAGAGAAACAAAAAAACAGCCAGACAATCCTATTGTGGTACATAGCGGGACCTCTGCGTCCCCCACGGCGGGGGGAGGGGTAAGTAAGGAGGGTGCAGCGCTGCTGTCTCCCTAACCCACTGGTCCCATCAGAGGGGGGAAAAAACTATTTTAAAAGGCTTTATCTTACCTTGGTAAGAATCTCCCTTCCACCTGCTGTACCAATCAAGCACGGACTGAGCTTAGTGAAGACGACAGAGTATGGTAAGTGCATAGGCTCCCTCTAGAGGAGACTTTAAGGCATGACAATCTCTTTTCCTTATTGGAAGAAATACATAGACATTGAAAATACCTACGTTTCTTCCTTACCTTATCGTCGCAGGATTTTCTGAATTAACAGAAAAAATCCAGCTTTCACCCATCACGGTGGGATGTGTTTAGCCAAACCTTCAAGGACGAGGGTCCCTGAAAAGGGATTTCCACTGCCTTGGGCCATGTATAGCACCCCATCAGGAAGCAAATAGGTAATGTAACAAGACCTAAGCCCTGGTTTCCTGGGGTCCAGCCCTACAAAGAGAGGCGTTACAGGCAAAACCTCGTGCTTCGGATACGAGGTCCCAGGTACCATCCATTTAGGCCACAGTGGCACTGTGGTGGATCTGGCTTCTTTTTATGGAGGAATTTAAATCCAGCATGGATCCCTCCTGGAGCTCCTCAGAGCACATCTTTACTCTCGTGACCAACACCTTTAGACACTGGCGAAAAAACTGATGTGCTCCTGGAAGGAGGAGGGGTTATATAGGGAGTATGAAAAAAGAAGGGAGATGGGGGGGGCGGGAGATAGGGACAAAACCCTTTAGACGGTTATAGGGTGAATCAACCACAATACATTTGGTAATTGAAAAATAGAAAAAGCTTTATTGGTCGAATGCTATCTAAATTATCACATTTCAACCTAACAGTATGGATATACTCATGTAGGGGAAAGGGTTTCTCCTGAATATATGCACATTAGAATAAAAACATGAAAAAAGCATACACAGTGCACTGTTGGAAAAAGTAAAAAAGATGGCCTGGGTGGACTTCAGCCGCCCGCTCTACTACTCCTTGGTGTCCTTACTGAGAATGAGCCCTGAATGACCGGGTAAGTATCATATCAATATCTGGAGCTTACAGCATTTGTTGAATAAAAGGACTGTTCAAACCAAACCAAAGTTAGGTTTATGCTGCAAAATAAACGATGACTCGAATCTATATCCAAACTGGAGTGTCAAAATCAAGCCATGTTGGCTAATATTCCTGCAGGTACAATGTTCATGCAGCACAGCTCCATATGTTAATAGGTATATTTGTATTTGCAGGTAAGACTATTGGTACAGTTTAATTAGCACAGGATTGCACTCAGCAATATAGCATAGGACTTTTTATAAGTTTGGTCTGTTGCAGACAATCTATAGAGGGACAAAGGCTATAGCCCAGTCCTGGCCGAGTAAGGTGTGATGATATTTTATAGAGGGGAGGAAGGGGGGCACGGTAACCATGTAATGATATACTGGCTTACCCATCCATGACATCCATCCCGTGATTCACCTGACACCAAAGTCTCTTTTAAGCCGTTGCTCTATGGATTTTAGGTAGTGTCCTTGAGCTCTGTAGCTCTCGCTTTGCTGCTACTCAGAGAGGTAATCCTTCCGGCTTGTAGGAGGCTGCTGCGTAGAGTACGTCCCTCCGTTGAGTCGCGTGCGGCTCCTATAATCCGCTGGCTGTGTTTCACCGCATTATATAGGGAGTAAACTTCCTTAATTAGGGTTTACCAGTGTCAACACCTGAAGGTAGGCCTATTACCCATTAAGTAAATTACTTAAGGCTCTGTGTCCCATGATGTACGATAAAGAAAGTCCTTTATTAAAAATAAAAAAAAGATTCCAGCGGTGGTAATCCACTCTCGGTATCCTGCGATGGATGCTCTCCTCTCCAGGGTCCAGCGGTGGATGATCTCCTCTCCATCCAGGTCCAGGCTCCAGCGATGAGATGTCCAGCGCAGCGCATCCTGTCTCCACCGGAGACACCCTGGGAATGACGCGGCTTCAGCCAGTGACAGCTCTTATGTAGCTGAGGGCGGGGGCCACCCGTCACGTGACCCCGTCCCCCTCTAACGCAAGGGGAAACCCGGGCTTCCCCAGTGACGTGCGGGTGACCCTGCCCCCCTCTGATGTAACGCAGGTTTCCGTTGGCCTTTTATTTCTATTTTAAACTGAATGGGTTGTTTTACATGGTAATTGTTTACAAGGCCACTTTAGGTAAATGTTCTATCAACTGTCTGTTCTTACTCTTTCAATAAGCATCTTAAGACCTCAGAGGCTTGATTTTTCTTTGGAACAGCTTATCTTCATTAGAAGCCATCAATAATTATATGTTCATGTATAATAATGCATACTATAACTTTTCTTTGATTTTGTGTTAAAAGCTCTAGGCTGATATAAAAGACAATTCTGTAACCATACATCTGTAGCGCCCATCCCAAATGGTTGGGACGCTATTCAAATTTAGAGGGATGTCTGAGCCAGTAGATGGGCTCAGACGGTTGATAATTACACTTAGATTCGCCTCTGTCTCAGTTATGGTTTGCCTGGTAGTGATTACCCTTTTTGCCTGTAGGTGGCGTTACCACCTCATGCACTTGTTGGAATACGGGCAGATTATGGTATATTGAGTGGCCCCTCTCGGCGGTGGTATAGTGGGAGTGGTTGACCCGCTGTGCCTGCTGGGAGGGGATACTTAAGGGGCAGATGCCATTGTTGGGGTTCGTTCTCGCCCCGCAGCCCTCCGGGCGTGAGGTATGTGTGTGTGGTCCTGGTCTCGGGGCCACGTTGGCCCGAGGCTGCATCGCTACATAGTAGGCCCAGCTAGGCTGGCTGGGGCCTATATCCAGAGAAGGGATCCCAAGCTGTCCATTCAAATGGGGAGGAATCATCTTAATGAAGGAGACCAGGGGAGGACCTGCCCCGGAGGAGACCGGCAAAAATGCTGCTGTCTCGGGTGAGGCCTGGCAACTTCATTAAGGAGGGATCCATTACACTACAAGCCCTGCAGTTCACCGGATTGGCTTAAAGGCTCTTTTGACTATACGGCTGGAAGTTTGGGACTTTGAAATCCTGAGGCAGAGGATTCCTGGACTATCCATTCAAACAGGTCTGTGGCAGAAACTTTGTACATTTAAACAGGTCTGTGGCAGAGACCTCCTTCACCTTGGGCAGTCTGTGGCAGAGACTGCCCTCTTGCTGATTCGTGTGTCATTCCGGCTGCTAGGCCATGTGAGAGGGGACAATCCGTGTGACCAATACCCACTCTAACATTGGGAGTGGTGAGTGACTTTGAAGTTGTACCTTTGTCAACTTTTGTGGCGAGTGCCTGAACCTTCCCCTGCTCTTCTATACCTTCTACTTCTCAACGTTTACTGCATAAGAAAAATAAAGCCTAACTGTTTGAGGTTTTACATCTGTGTGGACATTGCATTACTACAGACTTTCCTACCCGGACAACGCAGCTGAAGAGGTAACGTGCAAAACCCAAAACTAATCAGCGGCCATGAACAGGGTATTGCTACACATCATTGAAAAAAATAAAATTTGTAAATGCAAACAGTGTAAGTACCTTTATTTGTCTTGATATCAGCATTGCAGTCCCTGTACAGCAGAGCTCAGTGATGGGAAGGGAGAAGCAACACACAAGGAGCCAGTCAGGAGTGTAGTGCAAAGTTCATGTTGATAGGGGGAGAGAGCAGTGTGACAGAGAGATGAGCGGCTTCTTTTACTGTCATATTACGGGGGGGGGGGGGGAAGACTTGTAGGTGAAAGTGAACTGGGCTGTGTGACGGAGCTGCATAAATCTGGAACTGGATAGACAGAAATACAAATCATTTAGCATCCTTAAAGTGAATTCACACTTTTGCAGTTAAATTTGAGAAGAAGCCACTTCATGTTTATGTTCCTAGTCACAGCACACTCTCAAAACAACAAGGTGAGGGCCGTGGCGGCAGCAGGTGAGTGGATGCCCGCTAACAGATGCTGCCATGATAGATCTGAAATGACAGGTGCTCTTTAAATGTATCTGTATAAGAAATAGACGTACCTTTTAGATGTTTATCAGACTGCAAACATTTTTGAACAATGTCTGAGTCTGTCTCAATAGAAAGGCTTAAAGCGGTTGTATAGTCTTTTTTTTTACTTTTACCTACAGGTAAGCCTATACTAAGGCTTACCTGTAGGTAAAAGAAATATCTCCTAAACCTACACGGTTTAGGAGATATTTGCAAAAAAAGACATGCACCGATGTCTACGGCGCATGCGCGCCGTAGACAACGGTGCATTCACAGGGTTAATCCCATTCAGAATTCCGGCGCTGCCGGAATAGAAAGCTCCAGCGCGCATGCGCGGAGTGACGTCTTCGCTGCTCCGGCCAATCACAGCGCCGGAGCGGCGCTGTGATTGGCTGGAGCGGCGATACCCGGAAGTAACGTTCCGGGTATCTGAGGAGCGATGGCTGCGGTCGGAGCGGGGGACGAGGATGGCTTCGGGGGTCCCGATCTAAGGTAAGTGATTCATAATGAGCTAGTATGCTAGTCATACTAGCTCATTATGGCTTCTTCTTGCAGGTGATTTGAAAAAAAAAAATTTCGTCTGGGTTTACAACCGCTTTAAAGGACTGTCTGGGTTTCCTCTCTAACATACAATGCAAGAAACTCTGCTTCTAAATTGTTAACGCTTTGTTAGCACAGAAAAATGTTCAAATATGGTTTACAACTGATAAGGAGATCTGCTAGCACAGTACATACAGGATGCATTGTGGCAAAAACAGTACCCAGTCCCTTCATAAACAAAGAGAACGAAGATGTTTCAATGTTGGAGTTATTGGAAAAGAGCATCAAAAATGGTAAGCAGCATTTTTTTTATTATTATTGTACTATGAATGAGAACATGCTGCATGTAGGTATGAGATAGGTCAGCTTTAAAATACACCTGCTCTGACATCAATTCTTTTGAGTCAAAGTCTCAGGGCAGCATGCAGAAAATAAGTGTCTATTCTTTGCAAAGTGAATTTTCACCATAGTGACTAGGCCCTTGTGAGAATTCACTTACAAAGTGGATATTCCCTTACAAAGTAAACAGCCTGTTGGCCTTTAGTCAATCACCCCTCTATGAGACCTGGCAAGGTCTGAGGTGCCAGTGGAGATGAGTATATGCATATCGAACTGATAGCTGCTTCACCTTAGTGGCCACAGAGATTCATTTGTGTAGACTTTAAAGCGGAGGTCCCACACAAAAAAAATATTAAAAGCCAGCAGCTACAAATACTGCAGCTGCTGACTTTTAATAAATGGTCACTTACCTGTCCAGGGTGCCCGCGATGTTGGCAGCCAAAGCCGAGCAACCGCTCATCTCTCGGCTGCCCCCGCCGCCATCCTCGGTGAGGGAATCAGGAAGTGAAGCGTTGCTTCACTGCCCGGTTCCCTACTGCGCATGCGCGAGTAGCGCGGTGCCTCTTCACTGTTTTCTTGGGCCAGTGTGTTTCCCAGAAGACAGCGGGGGGTGACGCGGAGGGGCATGACTCCCGCGGGAGTCTGTTCCCAGAAGTGGTGAAAATACCTGTATTAGGTATCTGCACCCCCCCCCCCTGAAAGGTGCCAAATGTGACACCGGAGGGGGGGAGGGTTCCGAAAAGTGGAGGTTCACTTTTTGTGTGGACCTCCGCTTTAAGGAATCAAACAACAAATTCCTTGGCAGCACAGGTAATTATAATTGTAACATGTTGATAAAAAAACAAGCTCACTTTGAATAGGATTCTTCTCTGGGACCAAGTGTGTAGTCTTTTCCGATCACTGCCTGGGAACTCCACTACTGCCATCCTTACACCTGACATGCCAGCGCTTTAACTGTTGGACTTTTCCAAAATGTATTGTACATTAAAGACTATAGGCAAAATTCACATACAGTGAGGGAAAAACCGATTTGAGCCCCTGCTGATTTTGTACGTTTGCCCACTGACAATGAAAAGATCAGTCTATAATTTTAATGGTAGGGATTTTTTTAACAGTGAGAGACAGAATAACAACAAAAATATCCAGAAAAACGCATTTCAAAAAATGCATAAATTAATTTGCATTTTAATGAGTGATATAGGTATTTGACCCCTTCGCAAAACATGACTTAGTACTTGGTGGCAAAACCCTTGTTGGCAATCTGAGGTCAGATGTTTCTTGTAGTTTGCCACCAGAATTGCACGTGTAGCACACAGACCCTTCCGCTCCATCCATTTTTGCAGTAAGGCACACCTGCTACTTGCCCGGTATCCCCCCTTATGTGTAGAGAGGGGCGAGCGGTGTTAATGTTTTTGGGTCTTGCAGCGAGTTACCTCTCCAGAGTGGATCCCTGGTCTCCGTTGTCTAGGCGGAAGTCCCTTTGTAATAAAGCCAATGTCCACACAGGTGTAAAACCAAAGCAGCAAGGTTTTATTCTTTTCTTGAGGTAAAACTTGGAAGAGAGAGAGTAGAAACGACAGAGTAGGGGAAGGTTCAGGCACGCAACACCTAGAGAACACCTTTGTCGCCACTCAAGCCTGAGTGGACTCCTCTTCGGGTATAAGCCTCAGCCAAAGGTGCTGGGCCTACTTACAGCGATGCAGCCTCGGGCTAAAGGTGCCTGAGGCTGAAACACACGCACGCACCCCTGGCCTGGAGGACCGGGAGGCGCAAACTGCTCCCTCCTCTCCTCACGAATAATCGCGTCTGCCCCTTTTGTACCCTCTACCAGCATGCACAGCGGGTTGACCACGCCCACTGCACAGCTGCCGAGAGATGACACCCAATGGTGTTGCGATACTCCCTGTGGTTCAATCCGAGCCGGAGATGACAGTGCCACCTACAGGCAACAGATAACACTGCAGCCAGGCAATATCACACCAGAGCAGAAGCAAGTTTCTAGAAAATTAACAGTCTGAGCCCAACTATTGGCTCAGACTAACCCCTAAATTTGAACATAGCGCCCCCTAAATTGGGAAGGACGCTACATACACCCCCCTCTAGAATAGACACTGTCCCCAGTGGCTGGGGAAAGCTAAAGTCCTTCAATCCTGAAGGCTACAATTTTTCCTAAAACAAAGAAGAAAAAAAAATGGTGCCTGAACCAAAAAATATTTTTGGGAAGGGAGATAGAAAAGCAGAGAGAGAAATACACAAATGACATTACATTTCTTTAAATGACATATTTTAATAAACATCACACCCTTCCCTGCCTATCTTCCCCACCCCATTCTCCGGTGGAGTTGATAGCAGATCACACACCTGCAAAGGGAGAGAAGAAAAAAAAAAACAACATGCATAGAAATAAGCATCCTAACCACTAAATTGTATAGATAAGTGAACCACTTCTTCGAAAAGAGTAGAGCACGCTAAACCTAGCATTACTTTATTTATTTTTTTAAAGTTCAGCAAACCGCTGCCATCTAGGGTTAGCATAAAGTCATTACATCTCACAGTAGCTGCGCATGGGACTGCAGCACAGTACACACGAACACCTCCACATGTTGACCAAAAAAACAGAACAAGCTCTCCAGTCTCTTTCCTCTGTGGAGCAGATGTCCCCTTTCAGTAGAACAAGGTCATTTAAACTCGGGCACGGTTTGTCCGCGCAAAGACAGGATGAAGAAGAAACACAAGTTCCTGTCTTAGAGGTGATAGTGGGGATCCGGGAGAATAAGAGTCTTCCACTGTTTGTCCAGAGTCTCTATAAAATAGACAGCGTCCTCTCTCCCTGGGCAACAGATCATCACCCTGTCGGCATGTATGTGTCGGCCATAGTTCCACTCCTTGCGACAACCTTTGAAACGCTCAGTCATGGCGGCTTAACAAGCGAAGTGTCTACGGGACTTGGGCACTTCAAGGTAGTCCCATATAGCTTCGGAGTACCACCTTTCTCGATAAGCTTCTATCTCGAACAACAGTTCCTTAGGCACATAGGGGTACTCCCAACCATACTCATTAGCCACTCTCTTGTTGAGGATTCGCTGCAAGCGGGCAAGATGGGGAATAGTTTTGCGATCCCCACTTCCAGCGAGTACAATGGCGTCCGGTGATCTCTGGACTGTGGCCGTATCAGGCCCTGGTAGGGATTCTCCATTTGGGGCAGATACAGTCATTCCTTCTATGGCCGGGACCTCCACACAGGGTGTAGTACTCCCCAAACTCATGGGCGACCCCAATTTCAAACTGTGGCCCAGGGCGACAGGTTTCATCTTCTCCCATCCCTTTTTGATGAACATGTCATCTATCTCTGCATCGTCACCCACATCGAATGATGAGTCCAAGTCTGAGGTGTCATATTCCTCAGCGGGCAAGTCGTTTTGAGTAGACACAGACACATTTTCCTCAGACGGTAATAGTTCCCAAGGGTCGGCTGTCCACACATCCCCAGTAGTATGGGGCATACGCGTCTTTCCCTTCCCCGGCAAACTTAACATCACAGTCCCAGCCTCCTTACCGTCACCTGACGTGGACTTCTCGGGCTTGCTTCCGCTCTCGAGGTCCGGTTCTGGTAGGTGCTGGGGCAGGCTTCGACCGCGGCCACGGGAGGCCTTAACATATCCCACCTTCCGTTTTGCGGGCAGGATATGTACCTCGGAGCTGGCGAAGGCTCCGCAGCAGCTGAGACATCCTCGTTTGCCACATCCGTGGCAGTCGATGCGGTGCGCGTGGGCTTGGCTGTGGGAGTACAGGTTTCTTCCTCGGAAGTGATGGTACCTGTAAGGCAGTTGACCCGGTAGACCTGGGGTTTCTCGTGTGCTGGTCCACCTCGAAGAGGAACTCTCCACAGGATGCACACCTTCTGAATGGCCGTAATTGCACAGCCAGTCCTTGGCATTTAGGGCAGAGCATGCCCAGGGCCTCTGCATCTCTGCAGGTGTACAAAGCGAAGCGGCCCCTGGGTTTGAGCCGGATCCCCGTATCCATAAGCGGGGCGGTGATTGGAGCAATGTCCATTGAAGAAAGCATCGGGGACATCCGGGGTCCCCACAAAATTAAGGCACTGGGAATAGCGGACATATTGCTGCTCACTCGATCCAACTCTCTGTCTCTTGGCGCCAAAGTACCCACGTGCAACACACAGGTGGCGGGAACTCCTCCCCTTTTCTTATTCTTGCACGTAGCTCGCGGGCTTTTCTTTTTCTAGACACGCCCACGAACTACGCAGTTGGAAAAAACAGTTCTGTGCCCCTAACCCCTTTTTCTCTCTCAGAATACAGTAACACAGTTCAATTTCTTCCATGGCCGACTTTCCAAGCACTCGTGCGAGAGATAGCCACAAGTCCCGGAATCGAGCCCCCGCGTGTAGCACACGTGTAGAGAGGGGCGAGCGGTGTTAATGTTTTTGGGTCTTGCGGCGAGTTACCTCTCCAGAGTGGATCCCTGGTCTCCGTTGTCTAAGCGGAAGTCCCTTTGTAATAAAGCCAATGTCCACACAGGTGTAAAACCTAAGCAGCAAGGTTTTTATCTTTTCTTGAGGTAAAACTTGGAAAAGAGTAGAGTAGAAACGACAGAGTAGGGGAAGGTTCAGGCACGCAACACCTAGAGAACACCTTTGTCGCCACTCAAGCCTGAGTGGGCTTTGTTCACCCGGATAGTCCCTTTGAGAGCGGTCCTAGCAGCCGGTGTGGAGCATGAAACAACTACTTGCGATTTCCCTGGGATACGATCAGGAGATCCTCTACCTCAGAATCCTTAAGTCCCATACTTCCCGGCCTAGTAACAATAAGACCATAGGTGCTAATGGGGCACGTTACCAGGCTTTTGACGGATAGGAATCCTTCCCTCTGTCAGGTAGCCAGGCCTCTCCCGAGACAGCGAATCTTTCACTAATCCCCTTGGGACCGATCCTCCCCTGGCTTCCTCTCCTTCAGAGCGGGTCTCCCCTCACTTGGGTACCCTGGTGCTGGGCCTACTTACAGCGATGCAGCCTCAGGCTAAAGGTGCCTGAGGCTGAAACACACGCACGCACCCCTGGCCTGGAGGCGCGAACTGCTCCCTCTTCTCTCCTCTCCTCTCCTCTCCAATAATCGCATCTGCCCCTTTTGTACCCTCGCCCAGCATGCACAGCGGGTTGACCACGCCCACTGCACAGCTGCCAAGAGAGGACACCCAATGGTGTTGCGATACTCCCTGTGGTTCAACCCAAACCGGAGACAGTGCCACCTACAGGCAACAGGGAACACTGCAGCCAGGCAATATCATGCCAGAGCAGAAGCAAGTTTTTAGGAAATTAACAGTCTGAGCCCAACTATTGGCTCAGACTAATCCCTAACCCCTAAATTTGAACATAGCGCCCCCTAAATTGGGGAGGCCGCTACACACACATCTCAGGAGGGATTGTGTCCCACTCCTCTTTGCAGATCCTCTCCAAGTCACTAAGGTTTTGAGGCTGACGTTTGGCAACTCGAACCTTCAGCTCCCTCCACATATTTTTTTGGGGAATAAGGTCTGGAGACTGGCTAGGCCACGCCAGGACCTTAATGTGCTTCTTCTTGAGCCACTCCTTTGTTGCCTTGGCCATGTGTTTTAGGTCATTGTCATTGTCATGCTGGAATAGCCATCCACGACCCATTTTCAATGCCCTGGCTGAGGGAATGGAGGTTCTCACCCAAGATTTCATGATGCATGTCCATCGTCCCTTTTATGCAGTGAAGTTTTCCTGTCCCCTTAGCAGAAAAACACCCCCAAAGCATAATGTTTCCACATCAGTGTTTGACGATGGGGATGGTGTTCTTGGGGTCATAGGCTGCATTCCATTTCCTCCAAACATGGCGAGTTAAATTGATATCAAAGAGCTTGATTTGGTCTCATCTGACCACAACGCTTAAACCCAGTCCTCCTCTGAATCATTCAGATGTTCATTAGCAAACTTCAGATGGACCTTGTGGCACGGCAGGATTTCAGTCCGTCACAGTGTAGTATGTTACCAATTGTTTTCTTGGTGACTATGGTCCCAGAAGCCTTGAGATCATTGACGAGATTCTCCTGTGTAGTTCTGGGCTGATTCCTGGCCGTTCTCATGATCGTTGAAACTCCACGAAGTGAGATCTTGCATTGATAATGCATAGAAGGATAATGGTTGTTCTTTTTAACTATGTGCCTGCAATTTCCAACCCGTTGCACTCAGCTGAAAATAACTGTCACTTTTTTGAAAAGTACCGTATTTCTTTGCATGTTGCAGAAGTGTGAAAAGCAAGATTCCTAGGTGCATTGTGGCCGTTCCAGGAACCCCAATAGGGAGAATTTTACAACTACAGCTCCCATTATACAGTGTACGGACAAAGGTACGTGGACGCTCTAAATTATTGAGTTTAGGTGTTTCCAGTGAAGAGCGATGTTACAGCTAAAACATAGACATTTAAGGGCTCATGCACACAGATGGTTTGAGGCTTA